>APFE030939384.1:0-20571 GCA_000404065.3 Pinus taeda | reverse complement strand
AAGACTGCTTTCAGAACTCATGAAGGCCATTATGAATTCCTGGTCATGCCATTTGGTCTTTGTAATGCCCCCTCTACTTTCCAGAGCCTTATGAACCACATTCTCAAACCATATCTCAGGAAATTTGTCCTTGTCTTCTTCGATGACATCCTCATCTATAGTTGCACTTGGGCCGCACATCTTCAGTATGTAGATCTACTCTTGCAACTGCTCCGCAAGCATAAATTATTTTTCAAGATGTCCCTGTGTGCGTTTGGCATGGCAGAAGTAGAGTATTTGGGCCACATTGTGGGGCGTGAAGGTGTCAAGGTGGACCCCAAAAAGATTCAGGCAATGCAGGAATGGCCTCAACCTAAGACCTTGAAGAGATTACAAGGATTTTTGGGTCTCACAGGCTATTATCGTAAATTTGTCCACAACTATGGTCGCATAGCAAAGCCCCTCACCCAACTCCTAAAGAAAAATTCATTCTTCTGGAATGAGGTAGCACAACAGGCCTTTACAGCTCTAAAACATGCCATGTGTTCCACTCCAGTTTTAGCACTACCCGACTTCACAAAATCTTTTGTCATTGAATGTGATGCTTCAGGTACAGGTATTGGGGCGGTCTTAATGCAAGAAGGGTGACCGTTGGCCTTCATAAGCCAACAACTCAGTGGGAGGAATCTGGGCCAATCTACCTACGAGAAGGAAATGATGGCCATCTTACATGCAGTCGAAACCTGGCGACCTTACTTATTGGGGCAACGTTTCCAAATCCGCACAGATCATCACAGTCTTAAATATTTTTTGGAGCAGCCCCTGTCCTCCCCACAACAAAATAAATGGCTAGCCAAAATGCTGGGATATGATTATGAGATCACTTACAAGAAAGGGAAAGACAATAGTGTAGCAGATGCATTATCTCGCCAATTTGAGGAGGAAAGTACCCTGCTAGCAATTTCCCTCCCCATTCCAGAATGGATTGAAGAAGCTCGCAAGGAATGGTTTTCACACCCCGGGCTCTCCCAACTCATTTCTCAATTGCAGGTAGATCCAAATTCCACCAAGGGCTACTCGTGGCAGGATGATATTCTTCGCTACAAGGACAGAGTCGTAATATCACCAACATCCACCCATCTCCCATTGCAAGACATTCGGACTTTTAGAAGATGTATGCTCGCACCAGAAGATCATTTTTTTGGACAGGCATGAAAAATGACATCCTTACTTTCGTAGCAGAATGCGATGTATGTCAATGCCACAAAGGGGAAACCATCAACACATCAGGCACATTACAACCATTGCCCATTCCGGCATCAATTTGGACGGAGGTTTCTATGCTCATTTCTGCGCCCTACCCCACCCGTTTACACCAACTTTGGTTGCTCAATCTTTCATGGATCAGATCTTCAAATTGCATGGCATGCCCACTTCTATTGTCTCTGACCGCGACCCGATCTTCACTAGTAATTTTTGACAGGAACTCTTCAGAATACAAGGCACTCAACCAAAACTCAGTACTTCCTATCATCCGCAAACAGATGGTCAAACCGAAGCCGTCAACAAATGTCTAGAAACCTACCTTAGGTGTTTCACTTCAGAAAAGCAACACCTTTGGGTACAGTGCCTACCTCTGGCTGAATGGTGGTATAACACCAACTATCATGCCACCACCAAAATGAATCCCTATGAAGCAGTATATGGTCAACTCCCACCTTCACCTACTTCGTATCTCAAGGGATGCTCAAAAGTACAAGCAGTGGATCAACTCCTACAACACCGCGCAACCATGCTCGCCCATCTTCGAGAGATTCTTCATCAAGCTCAGAACTGCATGAAGCAACAGGTAGACCAACATCGCTCAGAGTGCCAATTTCAAGAAGGGGATCAGGTCTATTTATGGCTCCAACCATATAAGCAAACATCACTCAAAGACAAGGGGTGTCAGAAACTCTCTCCCAAATTCTACAGACCATATCAAGTACTTCAGCGCATTGGAGAAGTGGCCTACAAGTTGGCCTTGCCACCTACTACAAAAATCCATTCAGCTTTCCATATCTCACACCTCAAGAAAGTGATTGGGAACAATTGCATAATTTAGACCAGTCTACCTGAATTGGACGAAGAAGGATCCATCTGGCTTCAACTCGAACAGGTCCTAGACACACGAGACAAGCAATTGCGCGACCGCATGATTAAGGAAGTCCTCGTCAAATGGAAATACACCTCTCCGGAAGATGCAACTTGGGAACCAGCCACTATTCTTCAACAGTTTCTGCAGCTTCAGCCTTGAGGACAAGGCTACTCTTAAGGGGTAAGGCATGTTAGGGTCCCATCCTAACCCCCTTATTTATGTAATGGGATCACGTCATAGTCAAGAGTTAATAAAGCCCATATTAATAATTGTAAGTGGTTAATCCGCAATTAATAACGGAACCACAGTTAGTTGCAAATGGGCCATAGTATTAGATAGATGGCATTAATAAAACCCACGGTATTGGCTCATGGTATTGCATGCATGAGTCATATATAAGGGATAGACACTCCCTACGAGGAGCATTGTGTCTTATTTTGTAATCGAGCTCTGCTCTATTGGAGGTTTCCCCCTCAAAGAGGCAAGTGAACATTACTCTCTGAATAATAAAACCATTGCTATTCTGTGTTCTGGGTATCTTCTCTTCGCATATTCTGTATTTGAGTATCTTTTGCAGGTTAAGAGAATAACAGTTAGAGGTGAGTGAAAGGGCAATACAACTGTCAGTTGTGACTATAGTTGTGCATGAGATTTGCACAATCAGTGGATTGAGATTGCCAATGAGGATTGCGTAGTGAAACACAAGGGAAATACGAGTTTGGATCCGCTATTCTCATCTATTCTCATGCAGGATTGCGCAGTGGAGGCAGGCAAGCAGCGGAGGAGATTTGAACCTGTGATTGATTTAGATCTGAGCTAGTTTGTGTGTAACAGGTGGAGATAGTACTGAGTACTTGCGAGGAGTATTGTACTATTTATTGTTACATGTTCATAATCAATATAATATACAGATAGTTGGGGGTTTTCAGCTGTATGCTTTCCCCAGGATATACTGTGTTGATACGTGTGATTGATGTTTCAATGTGCGCATGTGATTGTTTCTTTAATTCCGCAAATTGATGATCAATAGTAGAGGAGGTTATGTATTATGCATGATTCTGCAAATAGTGTATAATCAGGATAATATATATGAATAAGTGTCATATTATTCAAAATTTCTACATGGGTAAACAACACTCAGACTCCTCATGAGCTTTGGTATGGTAAGACTCCCACAGTAAAATATTTCAAAATTTTTGGAAGCAAATGCTACATTAAAAGGACTGATGAAAATCTTGGCAAGTTTGAACCTAGAGCAGATGAAGGCATTTTACTTGGCTACACTCCCCATAGAAAAGCTTACAAATGTTACAATAAAAGTCTTGGCAAAATTGTTGAAAGCATAGATGTAGTGGTTGATGAAGAAGGAAGCACTCCTAGACAGATAAAATCTGAAGAATTCGAAGATGACAAAGACTATTTGTCAACATCAAATAAAATTCATGACGAAGAAGAAACCCATGAGGCACTAGAAGATTAGATAAGGATTGAAGAGTAGAATCCATCCAGATATGTTAAGAAGAATCATCCAGAATCTTAAATTTTGGGGCAGAAAGAGGCAGGTGTACAAACAAGAAAAACCATTTCAGAAGCTTCAAGCTATCTAGCATTGCTCTCCTCCACTGAACCGCAAAATGTAAGAGAGGCTTGTAAAGATGAATGTTGGGTCAAGGCCATGGACGAAGAACTCGAGCAAATTGAAAAGAATAACACTTGGGAGTTGGTTCCTAGACCAAAAGATAAGAATGTCATAGGGACAAAATGGATTTTCAAAAATAAGCTAAATGAAAATGGAGATGTGGTTAGAAACAATGAAAGACTTGTTTGTAAAGGCTATGCGCAACAAGAAGGCATAGGCTTTGAAGAAACTTTTACACCAGTTGCCAGACTTGAGGCTATAAGGATGTTCCTTACTCTCTCTAGCTTTCAGAAGTTGAAAGTATTTTAGATGGACATAAAATATGCCTTTCTGAATGGGGACCTAGAAGAAGAAGTATATATTGAGCAACCAGATGGATTCATCCTTGGAAATGATCCAAAACTTGTATGTAGACTTAAAAAAGGAACTCTATGGTCTTAAACAAGCTCCAAGGGCATGGTACTATCATTTGGACAAATACGCCCATCAACAAGGTTTCTCAAAAGGCTCAACATATAGCAATCTATATATAAAAATTGAAAATGATAAGTTGCTGATACTTGTTGTGTATGTTGATGATATCATTTTTGGTAGCAATGAAGAATCCATGAGTCAAAACTTTGCTTTGGTGAAGCAAAAAGAATTTGAAATCTCCTTGCTTGGTGAGCTGACATGCTTCCTTGGTTTACAAATCCAACAAAATACTGATGGTATATTTTTATCACAAACCAAGTACCTGGCACAGGTTCAGGGGGAGCATATATTCTTCTAATAATGAATTGTTGGCATTATCTTGGATCGCTTCCACAACTTGTTGTTGGTTTCAGGTGAAACAAGTGTAGAAGGAGATCATGGTCGCGGGTTTAAATAATGACTATCAGATGTTGCTGATGATTAATTGTTGATATCTATCATAGTCTTGCTATAGAAATTTCATCTCTATGTCTTGTATTTTCTTCTTATCAAGGTCATGTAACGGCCTATCTTGGTTTCCCCATTATGCCAGGGATGGATGCAGTAATGTTTTTGTTGAGTCATGTGTCAATTCATGGTGTATCAGATGATTCAAGTCCCACTTGGTTGGGAGATGGATGTATGTATGAGTCTTTGATGATAAGAGGGTCTCTTATGATATATGGAGTCATGATCCTTTTGCAGACCTTGCTGACAATCAGGGAGAGTATGGAAAGCGGAATGCTTATCAAGAAAAGAGAATATCCTAGTACGCCTTTTGCCCTTGATGTCAAAGGGGGAGAGTGATTTGGTGTTGTTGCCATCAATTCCAAAGGGGAGATTGTTGGCAATATTTTGCATGTGTTGTACTTAATGGCAACCCACTCGTAGAAGAACAACTCTCTTATTTATATAAATAAATGAATCTACAGAAGAGATATCAGATGTGGCAGATCATAGTACAGGAAGTCGGTAGCAAAGAATTGATGATCAGACTCAAAGAATGAAGAAAATGAGATCTCTGCAGTTTCCTGTGCACAAAGTTGCGGTCCGCGACTGGTTCCACAGGTGCGCCATTGAAAAGATGCAGACATGTTCGCAGGTGTTCTGAACAAAAAGTGCGAACCTAAAGTGCACGGAATTTCATGCAGAGAAAAACACACACAAGGAAAATCTTATGTTTTGTCCTTGGTATTTAGTCTGATGTTTTTGATCCTATGGTTTTGGTCCATGGTTTTGCATCTAAAATATTGAATCTTGGTTTTGGGCCCTTAGTATTGGATCTCAATGGTTTTGGACCATGGTTTGAGTAAGGCCTAGGCTATAAAGAGGAAAGGAGATCATTTGACTGAATACAAGTGTGTTGAATATCTTAAGAAGAACAAGCTCTGAAATTCTGGTGATCTGTTGATGAGTTATAGCTGGACCTAAATCAAGGAGAGACCTGAGCATTAGAAGACAGTTCTACAGATGGGTCGAGATCTCTTTGGCACATGATTAGATCTGTGATTCTAACAGTCAGGGGTATATTTGAGGACTGATAAATCGTCTATACCAAGAGGTCAGTAGGCGAGACACAACGTAGGTGCGGAGGTGCGTAGACGATAGACAGCTCAGCTATGAAGGTGTGCAAGCTAGATACAGTGCAGGTCCGGGGGTGCGCAGGTGAGACACTGATCAGGTGTGGAGGTGCACAGGTTTGACATAGAAAAAGTGCAGATATCCGCAGGATTCTATTGTCTGAAAATTGATGAAATGTGGTCCCTGGAAGAAAAGAGAAGGTTGTATCTCCCTTCTAGGAGAAGCTGAAAATGAGAGAGGGTTGTAGCTCTCTGCAGGTTGCAGCCTGTGTACTGGTAAAGGACTGCATCAGTACAAAATCATTGTAAAAATAAGTTTCTAATTGAAAGAGGATAGAGACATATTGCAGCAGGTGGCTTTCACCCACATTGGTTTTCCACCTTACATCTTGTGTTCTTTGGTGTGACTGTCTATTTTTTTTGTTCCTATTCATTGTTATATGGTTCTAACATACAGATTAATGACCAACATCTAAAGAATAATTTAAATTATAAGTCTGGAAGGTATATGCAAGTCTTAATAGTCAGATCTGCAAATGTTTGTATAAATTGGAAAGAATTTGATAATATTGATTCACCCCCCTAGTATTATTTCGAACATTTTTCGTATTAGAATCATTTCCAAGCACCAAAATATTGATACTTTATTTGATAGTGGATCACAAGTAAACTTGATTTCTGAAATAATTGTAAAGAAGTTGGGATTGCTAACAAAACCTCACGAGAAACCATATCCATTAGGTTGGGTATGTGATAAAACAAAGCTACAAGTAACAAGACAATGTAAACTTATGTTTCCTATTGGGTCAACATTTGTAGATGAGATTGAGTTAGATATAGTTCCATTGGATATATGTGGTATTGTTTTGGGAAGTCCATACTTGTATGATAGGAAAGTTGTTTTCTATAGAGCTGAAAATAAGTATCAACTCATTAGAGATGGAATAGAATATATTGTAAGAGCTCATAAACTCAGAAATAACTATTCTCTCATAAACGCCGGGTAGACGAAAAGAATTGTGAATTCATGTAAGCAATTTTTACTAATGATTGTAAAGGAAAAGAACCCTGATAAAACCAATGTATTTGAAGACTGTGATGCTAAACAGAAAGCTAATTTAGTTAAATTTGTTTCAGAATGTGATATCCTATTTGAAGAACCTAAAGGTCTACCACCCAAAAGGGAAATAGTACATGATATTCATTTGCACCAAGATGCTCCATTACCTAACATTGGAATGTACAGGTTATCCACTTTAGAGAATGCAGAGATAAAGGAGCATCTACAAGAGCTGCTCGATAAAGGGTTCATAAGACCAAGCACATCACCATGTAGATCTCCAATCATCCTGGTGAGAAAGAAAGATGGTTCATGGAGAATGTGCATTGATTATAGAGCACTGAATAAAATAACAATCAAGAATCGTTATCCTCTTCCTGATATTGATGATCTATTAGATCATTTGAAAGAAGCAGTTTACTTTTCCAAGTTAGACTTGCGTAGTGGCTACCATCAGGTCAGAGTTGTAGAAAAATATGCATGGAAGATTGATTTCACGACAAAGAAAGGGCTGTATGAATGGTTGGTTATGCCTTTTGGCTTAACTAATGCTCCTGCCACTTTCATGAGAGTTATGAATGATGTACTCAGACCTTTTATTGATGATTTTGTAATTGTATATTTAGATGACATTCTTGTTTTCAGTAAGACATGGGAAGACCATGTAAAGAATGTAAGGCTGACTCTAGATGTTTTAAAAAGAGAAAATCTCTATGTGAAGCTATCAAAATGTGAGTTTGGCAAAACATATTTGAATTATTTGGGTCATATTGTAGGGGGTGGTGAATTGAAGATAGATCCCTCTAAGGTTGAAGTCATTGTGAACTTGCCTAAACCCAAATCTGCTACATAGGTTAGAAGTTTCCTAGGAGTAGCGCAATATTGGAGAAAGTTTATTGCTAACTTTTCTATGATTGCAGCTCCATTACATGCTTTAGCAGGATTGAGAAAGGTGTTTCAGTGGGGAGGAAAACAACAGAAAGGCTTCGACACCTTAAAATAAAAATTAGTATAGCACCAATACTAGCACTACCAAATCTTCAACGTCCATTTGAGATTGAAACAGATGCCAGTGACTATGCCATGGGAGCAGTGTTGATGCAACACGGTAAACCCATATGCTATCATTCTAAGACATTTACTTCTGCAATAGTTAATTATCCCACATATGATAAAGAATTGTATGCATTAGTGAAAAGTGTGAAAAAGTGGAAACATTACCTAATGGGCAAAGAAACAATCATACATACAGATCATCAACCACTTCAATATTTTCACTCACAAACTAAATTCCAGCAATCAAGACATTATAAGTGCATGGGTTTTCTACAACAATTTCATCTTGTCATCAGATATAGAAGGGTGTACACAATAAGGTTGCAGATATGTTACCAAGACCAATCATAAATGCATCTACTATACTTAAGCACAACTCAGTAATGCGTGAAATTTACATTGAACAATATGCTCAAGATGTAGATTTTAAAGATGTATATGGAACTTTAAGTCATGGCAAGCAAGTAGAAGAATTGGATTATTATGTTAAGGACAAACTCTTATATCATTTTGGAAAGTTATGCATTCCATAAATTGAAAGAATTAACATAATCCGAGAAGCACATACTTCTCTCATATCAGGTTATTTTGGTGTAAGTAAAATAGTTGCACAATTGCAACAGTTTTGTTATTGGCCAAGAATGCATGAAACAATTTCTAGATATATTAAAGGGTGTACTATGTGTGCTACAAGCAAGCCCAGTAATAGAAAATTAGGCTTGTACACTCCACTTCCAGTTCCTTCTCGTCCTTGGGAAAGTGTTTCCATGGACTTTGTTGGGGAATTGCAAAAATCTAGAAAAAGTCATGATTATTTATATGTTGTTGTGGATAGGTTCAATAAAATGTGTATTTTGATATCTTGTAACAAGCAGGTTACAGTTGAACAAACAACCAAGTTATTCTTTCAGAATGTATGGGTTCATTTTGGTTTACCCACTTCTATTGTATCTGATCGAGATTCCTGATTTGTTGGGAAGTTTTGGTCAAGTCTATGGGAGTTTATGGACACTAGATTGAAGAAGAGCATAGCATTTCATCCATAAACTGATGGTCAAATAGAGGTGGTCAACGTGATGGTGATCTAGTTGCTTAGAAACTATTGTAGCAAGCATCCCAAGCTTTGGGATGAGCATTTGTGTTATGTGCAACATTTTTACAACCATGCCAAGCACTCTTCTACTCAGAGATCTCCTTTTGAGACTTGTTTTGGTTTTATACGAAAGTTTCCATTGGATTTTCTCTTTGGTAAAGACATAGTATTTAATGGACACAATGATGTGGACAAAGCAACCAAGTTCATTGAACAGATCCAAGAAATTCACTAGGAAGTGCAAGAAGAATTGGAAAGAATTCAGGCCAAGTACAAGGAAAGGCATGACAAGCATCGAATTGAGCATAGTTTCCAAGTTGGTGATCAAATTTGGATGTACATTAGCAAAGACAGAATGCAAGGTGAAAGTAAGAAGCTAAAACCAATAAGGAGGAAAAATGCAAGGTGAAGGTAAGAAGATAAAACCAATAATGTATGGGCCTTTCAAGATACTTGAGAAAATTGGTGAAAATGCTTTTCGCCTTGATTTGCCAGCTTATATGCATATCTATTCAGTCGTTAATGCAGAAAAATTGAGACTGTATGAACCTTCATTGATTGAAGATCTTGAAGAGCAAATTCAGTTGCCTACTATTGATGATTTGTTGCCTGAATATCTCAATAAGTTGCAGGAAGACAAAGTTCTGGACAGGAAGGTGAGAACTACATGACGAGAGGATGTTGAGTACCTGAGAATTGGACTCAAAGGTTAAAAATCAAGCAGTGCATGATGGATAGAAATTAGAAAAGTGAGGAAGTTGTATCCTCACTTGATCGATGCATAAAAACCAACTATTTGTGGTCCAACAACATTTCAGTGGGAAGGCGTGATCCAAAATGGATACTAAAACCCTCTAAGTCTTCATATACTTAAACAATATTGCAAGGGAAAAACATGAACAAATGGCAGAAAACACTATCACATGGGAAAAACATGAAGAAATGGTGAAAACAGAGTTAAGTGGAGGCTAAAGAAACATTGCACAGGAGCCATCGGATCGGACCGATCAACAGTCCAGATCTAATTGGCATATCGCAATCGAAAGTGGCAAGCAGAGTCTATCATAGGTGGCCTTATGGAAATCGCGATAGAGATTAGCGTGATTAAACAAGGGCCATTGATCAAGCACGCAGATCAATGGTCCATATCTACTCACAATATCTCATCGCAACTATGTAAGGGGTGATGCCAAAGACTTGCGACCATGCGATAACGATGTGCCGATAGCCGACAAGGTTGATCAGAGCAATCGTCGATTAGAGGTCGAGGTGGACATGCCACTTGCAATAACCGGACCTCATGGGTTTTATGGATGTCAATGTATATATATACATATACATATATATATATATAATATTATATATATATATATATATATATATATATATATATATATATTATATATATTATAATATATATATTAATATATATATATATATATATATATATATATATATATTTGAGTTCTAGTAAAAAGGGTTTTTCTATGTATTTTCGCATTTTTGTTAAATAAACGAAATACAAAGGAAATGCACTCGGAGCGATAAAACAGAACCAAAAGGTTTATACATGTAGCTTTGTAGTATTTTAGTTTTGTAATGAGTGAGATTTTGGGTGGGCCTCAGGCCGTAAATGGTATTGGACGGGCTCCACCTAATCCCATACACTAGCTGACATGTGGCTTGGCACTAGAGAGAGAAAACCGCCTTTTCAGGCGAGTAATATTCGTGTGTATAAGCCGCCCAAAATGAATATCAACTATTGGATCAAAGGTCACACATATCAACAGTGGGCTTGTGATAGCGATCAAATGCGGATCCGAAAGAATTATAGGGTGGATTCAATGATTTCTGAAGTCCGATAGAAAGAGATTTTGCGTGTTTTTAGTGTATTTCTCTATGTAAACAGGGAAACCTATTCCCAGGAATTTCAATCACACCAATGGTCCTTTCCATTTAAAAACAGGTGGCCACCATACTTGAAGGTGTTTTACAATGATTGTTTAACGCTCAGAGGGGATTTGAATGGACAGAGGCCAAGAGCCAGAGAGCCGAAAGGGAAGACGAACAAATAAGTGCCGATAGGCTTAAAAGCCAGTCAGTGGCAGAAGCAGAAGGCAGGTAGTTACTGAGACAGAGAGAAAACAAAAGACAGAGAGTGAGAGGGAGAGTCTGTGTACTCAAAAAGACTTGAGGGATTCAAGTAAAACCCTGTTGTTTTTCCTTGTTGTGTTGAGACTCAATTTGAGCTCACACTTGTAAAAATCTACTCTTGAAGACATAATAGAGAGGTCACCACTGAAAGCTAAACTAGGAGACGTAGCCCAAGAATTTTGGGTGACCTCCTTGATTATTTGTTGTGTTGATGTGTGTGTTTCTGTTATGATTCTCTAACTGTTCATAGTCTATATTATTCTCAATATTTTCGATCGTTGCACTAAGTAATATTGGCATTCCTATGTTGGGTGTGGAGCATGATTATTTAGAGGTCTTTGTTTCAGCCGATGTATACCCCAGGAATTTTGTACACCCCTCCATGTGGGGGGGACTTTTCCCCCCTGTGGGGGTTTAGGGGGGCCAATCCCCCCTGATTGGGGGGCCTAGGGGCCAGTGGTCCCCCAGTGGGGTTTTCGGGGGCAGTGCCCCCGAAGCTAAAAACAGATGTAAAAGTGCCTTGTATAAGTATAGTAATTTCTAGTCAATCTGGGCCATTCATTAGGCGGATGATCTGACAGTAGAACTTATGTTTATTTTAGGGTTTCTTGCCCTCAAAGGCAACCCATCTCTTTGTAAGAGGGCATTGTATTGAGGCTATGTAATAGATGTGTATTCTTCGAGCAAGAAACATAGAGGTGAGACTGTGAAAGAAAACAAAGGATATTATAGCGGATCTGTTGTAGGTTGTGTGTCTTCTTTTTGTTGGATAATAGAAAGGAAGGACTGGCTATTCAGGGTGGACATAGCCCAAACTGGGTGAACCACGTATATCTATGTCTCTCTAGTTTTATGCTTTTTGTGTTTATATTTATGCAATATTCTATGTGTTCCATTGCTCTATAATATATAATTTTCTAACATCCTGCACATGAGTCTATAATACCTTAATATTGTTTAAGATCTCATTTTCAGATCAATACCTCTGCTGAGAATGTCGGCAATCAGTATAAAGAGAAATGGAGAAAACACACAGCCTTAGCGAAGCCCCTTATATATTTTGAAGAAATGGTTGAGCTCACCATTGATAAGAACTACCATAGTAGCTGAAGAGAAGCATGCCTTGATCCACCAGACATGTCTGTTGGGGAAATTGACTTTATATAAGATCATTATTAAAAATTCCCACTCTACATAGTAGAAAATATTATTTTGTATGCATTGTTTTATACTTTGAGAACCATTTTTTTTAGAAAGGAAATTTATATTTTTGTATTGCTTCCTGAGGTATGTTGAAAACAAAAAGAAAAAGTCAACTAGGATAACTACATAGAAGTATAGTCTGACATGGATACCATATACTAGGATACTATGTCAGTCTATAATCTTTAGATCTGATGAATAGTATTGTGTTTAAAAAATGTATATGTTGGAGCCTATTATCAAATATGTCTAGGTCACGTCAACAAATGTGGTGGGGAGTAGACAACCCATTGGGTCGCTTGACATAGTTAATTGCTTCCCTCTTTCATATTTGATATACATTGTCAACCATCATGATGTTTCACTCAAATTAACAACTTTAGCAAGTGTCACTATCGCAAGAGATACAGGTCAATATATTATCCATATCATCAGTCCACGTTATATAATGAAAGCATCTTCTCATCGTGCTACATCATTACAAATGAACCTCACATACATAGTCACAAAGATGTTGCTGGTGTAACATTAGTGTTGATGCATACACTTAAAGAATTAATCCATGTACTTTAAGCATTAACACAAGTAATTAAGAGTAATAAAATTTAATGTCTTTAAGGCATAGATTGGGGGCCATTTCACATTTCAGTGAAATTAACTGCCACATTTGTTCAATGAATATTCATTTGTCATCCAAATTTTCAGACCTTAATGGAAAGTACTATTGATGTCATAAGCGTGTGTACCAGAGTAGTGGTGAAATGATGATGTATTTATGACTTAAGGCCAATGAAAATTGATTAAATTTCACTAGAGTTTATTCTTTGTTCATACTATAGAGTTCTTGCATTGTCATGTTGTTCAGGCAAAAAACATGGAAATACAGGATAAATAAGCTCAACGTTGTAGAAGATATAAGGAGAAAGAAATCCAATGCAATCAATTTTACTACAACCTCCCCTTCCCACTCATAGATCGTTCTAGGCTAAATGGGAGGTTTTATTTTATCCTGACCCAACCACCATGGTCTCATTATGGAAATGGGGTTATAAAATTCCTATTTCCCCAAAGCTTATAGAATTAAATTTGGAATATACTATCGTACTCAATTGGTCGAGTGCTTTTTGACATAGCCCAACTAGTCGACCAAACACGACCAACCAACTTACCATAAACAGTTGACCTAGCACCATCATTTGACTTACCAAAAATACCCAATTTAAAATGACTATATGTGATTAATTAAAATGATCCAAACACTCAACTTACGACAACTAGACAGCCCAACAAAAGAAATCGATTGAACATGACTAATCAAGACCCTAAATTGGGCTGATGGAAACTCAATATTGATAGCTACTTGAAACGTTTATCTATGCTAAAAATCCATGAGATTAATTTATATAATTCAACAATGTCTTCATATCTTTGGTTTAGGGCATCGATAATGAATATGTCTCACATTCTTCAGGGACCCTTGCCCTAGAGTGATATCTATATACATGTAAGTAACGAACAAGCCAGAACAATGTCAATCAATAATCTTGGATGAATTGGTTGCCCCAACAATTAGGGTGTATATGTAACAAGCCCCATGTTGGCTACTATAAACGCATCAAGGAAATTAGGCACCTTTCTAACTATGCACAAGCCACAAATAATTGACTCATCTCAAGTATTGACCCATCATATATTTTGAGTCCCCTTTCATCAATTCAAAGTGAAGCTATGCTATCTTTCCCCACCATTGAATTATGTTGTAGCCTTTTTCCATGAACGCCTAGTAGTGTAACCACAAACCCTCTTAACCAAATGTTGACCTACCTTTCTCATTGAGTAGATGTTAGAAAATTATATATTATAGAGAAATGGAACACATAAAATATATTGCAGAAATATAAACATAGAAAACACATAAAACAAGAGAGACTGAGATACACGTGGTTCACCCAATTTTGGCTACATCCATGAAGAAACAACCAATCCTTCCTTTTATATTATCTAGAAAATTGAAGAGATACAACCTATAGCAAAGCCATTGTAATTCCCTCTTCGCTCTCACACAATCTCCTCTCTTCCTCACTCAGAATAGCGATCTACATAGATGCAATACAATTCCCTCATATATACTGAGGGGTTTCCTTCTAGGGTAAAAAACCCTAAATTAAACATAACTTGTATCGTCAGATCTCTACCTAATGAATAGCTCAGATTGACTATGAATTTACAACATTTTATAAGGAAATTTTACATCGCCCCTCCCTGGAACCCCTTGGGAGTGTACATTTTATGGGCAGTGTTGCCGCCACATTACGAACTAGGGTCCAATGCGATGATACCTCTAAATAAAGAAAATAATCAGGTTCCACACCCAACAATCTCCCACTTGGAGACTAATTATAACAACTCCACTGCTGCTTCATTTGTTGGATAATGACTCCACTTTGGATATGGTTGTTTCTCATCTTCTTCATCATAATTGAAGACCAATTGAAACTGAGCAGAATCTCAGTTTCTCCTTGGTTACAACTTTTATTAACATATCTGTGGGATTCTCGCTAGTGTGTATCTTTTCTAGCTTCAACTATCCATCTTCCAATGTTGACCGTATGAAGTGGTACTTAAGTTATATATGTTTAGTATTGGAATGAAATGCAAAGTTCTTTGCAAGATGTATGGCACTCTAGCTGTCACTGTATAACTTGCCCAACCCCTGCTTCTTACCCAATTCATTTAGAAACCTTTTTAACCAAATCATTTATTTACTAGCCTCTATAGTAGAAACATACACCGCTTCCGTTGTTGAGAGTGCAACAACACTTCTTAGTTTTGAGACCCAACTGATAGTTGTTCCACCTACAGTAAACACATACATTGTGGTGCTCCTCCTGTTATCTCTATCACCAACCATATCTACATCAACATATCCCTGTAGAACAATGTTTGAACCACTAAAGCATAATGCTTGATTTTTGGTACCTCTCAAATACCTGAGAATCCACTTCACCACCATCCAATGCTCTTTTCCTTGATTGTTCATGTACTTGCTTACAACTCCCACTGCATGTGCAATATCAGTCCTTGTGCAGACCATTGCATACATTAATCTTCCAACTGCTGATGTGTATGGAACTTTAGACATATAATCCACTTCTTCCTGAGTCTTTGGACACACCTACTTACTTAGTTTGAAATGGATAGCTAAACGTATACTAACTAGTTTTGCATTCTACGTATTAAATCTTTTCAACAACTTTTCTATGTACTCACTCTATGACAATGTTAATTTGCAATTCTTGCTATCTCTAGTTATTCTCATACCAAATATTTGCTTTGCATCACCCAAATCCTTCATTGCAAATGAGTTTTCCAATTTTCTTTTGAACACATTTATTTCCTCCATGTTAGGACCTGCAACAAGCATGTCTTATACATACAATAAAAATATAATATAGCTGCCATTGTTTTGCCTTTTGAGATAAACACAATGATCAGAGTGACATCTAGTATAACCTTGTTCATACATATACCTGTCAAATTTTAGATACCACTACCTTGGAGCCTATCTTAAGCCATATAAGCTCTTCTTCAACCTGCACACTAGTTTCTCCTTCCATTTTACCTCATATCCTTATGGTTGTTGCATATATATCTCTTCCTCCAAATCCCCATGGAGAAAGGTTGTCTTTACATCTTACTGCTCAAGATGAAAATCGTCAGCTTCTACTAGGCTTAAAATAGTTCTAATTAAAGTCATTTTAACAACAGGAGAAAATATCTCATCAAAGTATATACCCTTTTTCTGTGCAAAGCCGTTCACCACGAGTCTAGCCTTATGCGTTTTTCTACCTCCGAATTCTTCCTTTAACCTATAAACCCATTTATTCTGCAATGTTGTTTTACCTGCAAGCAACCTGACTAAGTCTCAAGTTTGGTTAAGTGCTAAGGAGTCCATCTCTTCTTTCATTTCTTACTCCCACTTCTTCCTAGTTTCTACCTGCACTGCTTCTTCATAACATTTTGGCTCACCATAATCAATGAACAAGACATAATATAATGAAGGAGAGTATCGTTTAGGGGGTCGACTTATCCCGGTAGATCTTCTAAAACCAATTTTAGGTGTTTGAGGTACTTCTTATTGTTGTGGTTGTTTTTGTTGTCTTGGTTGTTGATCATTATGATTTTCAGGCACCTTCACTTTTCCTATGATATCAACAAGCACTATGTATTCTCTGTTTTCTTTTTCCTCTTTCTTTTGCTACATCTGATCCTTATACAAAACCTTTTCATGAATATGACATCTCTTCTCCTAATGATTTTGAGTTTTTCATAATCATAAAAGTGATAACCAAAATCATTAGCACCATATCCAATAAAGTTACATTTCTTTGATTGTTATCGGGAAATCTAGTGTCCTCTCGGAGCTACTAGTCCCACTAATATTGGTAGCTATCTCAAAAACAAACAAACTAAAACTACTTTTGTTTTCCTTTATGAGAAGTAGATAAGAGGGGAACAAAGGACACCAACCTCAGCCTTGCACTTGGTTCCTTGCTTGGTTCCTCTACTTTATGGTAGATCTTTGCCGCTTCTCCTTTGTCTACCCAGCTTCAAAGAGCACATGTGGGATCAAAGCAGCATAATACTATCGAAGAACAGAGATCTATAGTCATAAACAATACATGACCAGATATATATTGACCACAAAAATGCATATATCATCAAACATACAAGAATGTGGAGGAAAAATTGAATAAATTTATTAATATCAAGAATAGCAAAGAGGATTACAACCAATTGTTCTAACCCAACGTCATCCTCTCAGCATGAAAGCTCTTCTTCACCTCATGAAAAGCTTAGATCACCCAACACTATGATGTTACACTACGAAACCAACAACACTTCCTTACAATATACAAGATTCCATCCTCTGGATCATTCTGATGAGGGATCCATATATAGATGATTGCAGGGGGGTGAGTCAGCTTCTGGGATTTTGATTATTGTCCTCTCTCTGATAGTTCTTGATTCCACCTAGAGATTGATGATATCTTACTCATCCCTGGGTGAATTCAGAGATGCAAGTGTCACAAGAGAAGTTTCTGGAAGATTCCATGATGATCTACCTTGCAAACTGTCTCTGCCATTTGTCTACTCTCGCCCATCGCACCCTACAGAAGTGCATTCCAGTATGCATCACACCTTTTATACTGAGTAGGTGAGATGCATCGCACCCTCTGCACTGGGCAGTCTGTATGGTCCAGTTTTGACTAGTTCTGAGCAGTTTTATGTGGAGAACTTTTGGGAGATGATGTAATCAGCTGACCTTGTTCCTTTAGGGCAAAAAGAAACACTTTTAGGGACTTAGGAGCCCTTGGTTTATGGAAATGTATGATTGGGGTTGCAGTGGCCAAAAATGTCTATAAAAGTTGCCCCCTAAAGCATGAGGTCATTAATCTTTTGATGTCGAGTGAAATGATTTGTCATGAGGATCCGAAGCTTTTTCGAGCGGGAAGGAGAACCGTAATAAGATACAATACAATACATTATCTTCATAATATTTTTCATGATCTATCTGAGGCAGGCATTTCCATGCTCAACTTTATAAATTCATTTTCATGTACATAGAACAGACAACCGTTTATGTAGCAGATTGATGATTCGGATGGAGTCATCATCCTTTGATTTGAATGATCATCTATTCGACAATGACGTACATTTGATGTCTTTATATTCCAGAATATATTGCAGCCCAGATGGATGAAACTAGATTCTAGGTCTTAAAACTCATTCAATCTTCACTCGGAGTACAAGTTGATCCATGTGAAGGATGTTCTGGAGTCAAACATGGAAAGACATTGCCTGATTACCAGCCAACGATGTAAGCTGATAACAAGGGCTAGAGGAATCATCGATACTGATGATTGTTGGGTTGTGTTATATTCTTTCCACATAGTTAACAGGGGGTTTGAAGGGTACCCGTAACCCCACTTTATGGGGTCCAGGGCAACGCCCCGGAAAATTTTGGTTTTTGACCCTATGTTAGGTTGGGTAGACCAACCTATGGTTTTGTGCATGATTTTCGCACATGTTTTTTGGACGTGATTGTTTTCGGTCCATGGTTTTGGACACGATGGTTTTCGGTCCATGGTATTGGATGCTTCGGCATGTATAAATATGTATTGTAACATTGAAAGGAATATAATGAAAAATCAAGCTGGTGGTCCCAGTTTTGGGATCCAGTGGGAAATATCCGTGTATATGTGTTTTATGTGTTATTCTCTCGCATTTTTATTTTTCCTGTGATTTAGAATTCGTATGTAGGTAATTTTTGTACGGTGTTAAAACCAACATTTGGTATCAGAGTTGTTTTGGCTTCAAGGGGATGCCTTTGTTGCCAAGGGGTTTTGCTTGGGCCTATGGTAGACTCTGTTCAATGGGAGATCTGCGAGATCGATTCTGGTGGTGAAAGAAGATGGTGAGCAGCGGAAAGATAGAGATTGAGAAGTTCAATGGTCAGAGTTTTGAGTTGTGGAAACTCCAGATGGAGGATCTGTTGGTGGATAAAGATCAGTGGATCATGGTAGATTCAGGTACTAAACCAACGGGAGTGACTGATGAAGAATGGAAGAAGTTGGATCGGAAGGCAAAGAGCACAATACGATTGTGTGTCTCAGATTCAATATTGCTGAATGTATCAGGGGCAGCTACGGCGAAGGCTTTGTGGGACAAGTTAGGGACTTTGTACCAATCTAAGTCTTTGGTGAATAAAGTGTTCCTGCAGAAAAAACTATATAACCTGAGGATGAAAGATGGAGACTCGGTGACAGAGCATCTGAATGCGTTTAATATTGTGGTAAGTCAGTTATCATCTGTTGATATTAAAATTTCAGATGAAGATAAGCGCATCAGTTTGTTGTGTTCTCTACCAGATTCGTGGGATAGTTTGGTTATTGCAATAGGTAGCAATGAAACTACTTTGCAGTTTGATGAAACAGTCTCAGCCTTGCTGACAGAGGAGATGAGATGGAAAAATATGGAAAACTAGAATGGTGATGCCTTGTCTGTACAAGGACGGTCCCAGAACAGAAACAAAAATAAGTCATCGAGTGGGAGATCTAAATCTGGAGGGAGATCTAAATCTCCAGGAAAACCTATAAAGGTGGTGTGCTGGAAATGAGGAAAGGAAGGGCACTTCAGAAGGGATTGTAAATCTAAAGATCTTGATAAAGGAAAGGGATCTGATGATGCTCCTTCTGCAGAGGCGAAAACACCTCAGATGAAGGTGGGGATGTGTACTTGGCTTCTTCAAGTACACATGTAGATCATGAGGCATGGTTGATTGACTCAGGTGCCTCCTTTCACTTCACTCCCCATAGAGAGTGGTTCTGCGAGTATGAGAAATACGATGGTGGTGATGTCTTCTTAGGAGATGATAGGAAGGCTAGAATCATTGGTCGCGGAAAAGTAAAGTTGAAGTTGCAAGGTGGAAGGGTTAGAACCCTTCCGGGTGTTCTGCATATTCCTGCATTGGCCAGAAATATGATTTCTGTAAGCAAGTTCGATGATGCAGGTGTAAAGACAGTGTTCGAGAAGGATACCTGCAAGATGGTTCGAGGAGCACTGGTATTGATGTGGGGAGTTCGGATTGAACTTTGTAGAAGCTGCAAGGTAGCACTGCTGTTGACGGGTGCAATAGTTCTATGGTTCCTGAAAATGGAGTAGAAAATCTAGTGGTCTCTGGAGAGAAGACCATGTTGTGGCATCAAAGGCTTGGACATATTGGAGAGAAGGGCCTTCGAATACTTCATGGTAAAGGTATGGTAGAAGGTATGAGTAATAGCTCTCTGGATTTGATTTCTGTGAAAATTGTGTATATGGGAAGCATAATCGGGTGAGTTTCCCCTTTGGTGGTAAGAGGACGAAACAAATATTAGAGCTTGTGCACAGTGATGTGTTTGGACCTGTGAAAGTTCCATCACTGGGTAAGTCTGTGTACTATGTATCATTTATAGATGACTTCTCAAGGAATACATGGATATATTTCCTTAAGAAGAAATCTGAAGTCTTTGACAGGTTAAAGAATTTAAGGCTCTGGTGAAAAATCAGATAGAGAAGAAGATAAAGGTGCTGAGGACAGATAATGGTGGAGAATTTTGCAGCAAGGAATTTGAAGAATTCTGTAAGAAGTGTGGTATAGCACGGTAGAAGACTACT
>APFE030939383.1:9644-24995 GCA_000404065.3 Pinus taeda | reverse complement strand
GAAGGTGACTAGACATCTCTAAGTAAAACGTTTGGTTCATTTAAGATTTTAAAAGTAGGCAATTCTCACAAAAGAAGGTGCCTAGACATGTCTAAGTAAAATGTTTGGTTCATTTAAGATTTTAAAAGTAATTTGTTATGAATTTCTTTTTATTTTGTAGTTATGCTTTTACTCTTCACATTTCTTCCACCGAATTCCATGAAGTTAATGGAAAAGAAATGCTTACAAAGAAGATTGCACAGGATGCAACGACTTTTATGATGCTTTGTCAATTTCAAAAGAAAGGAAAATTTCCCCTGGATGTAGCAACTTCAACCATGCTTATTGAATTGCAAAATCATTCTCAATGATAGTTTATGAATTTCAAATGAAAGAACTTTTAGGACATGGCTCTTATCAAATTTCCAAATATTTAATTTAAATGAAAGTATGATAAATTAGTTGCCTAGACTTTAATAATAAGTGCTTCTAGTTTATGTCCAACTTTTGTATGCAATGAGTTGTAATTAGTTATCTTTATAAGCTAGTTAAATTCAACTCTATATGTTACGCCTTATGTGTAATTATTTACAACCATTGGTATATATCAACTATGCAACTATTATTTTCCTTATTCATGTTTCCTATTTATAGTTTAGCACGTACTTATTGATTGACTTTATGTACATTTTGGTTGGCTATTCTAATTCAATTATATTCTACGATGATTATTTTTGTATGGAATCCCCTAATGCAATTATGTTTGTACGATATGCACAAAGCGAAATTCATTCACTTGGCAATTCCAAAGTCAAAAAATTGCAATTCTATAACTATAATTTTACTTTATTTTATTTATTTTTTTTCTTTTGAATTTAGATCAAAGATTGAAAATGTTTTATTTTTTGCATTTAATTTTTACCAATTTAATTTAATATATAAACATGCAATCAAATTTGTTTTACAATTATGCTTTTACTATTCATATACTTTGAATAGGATTTGAAAAGTTAGTGGAAAAGAAATTCCTACAAAGAACATTGTCCATATTCAACAATTTTAATGATGCTTTGTGAATTTCAAAAAGGAATTATAAGACCTGAATCTTATCAAATGTCTTAAGATTTAATTTAAATGAGAGTATGATAAACTGGTTGTCCAATATCACAATTGTAGATGATAAGTGTTTCAAGTTTATTTCCTTGTTTTGTTTTGTTTTGAATGCCTTTGCAATGAATTATTTTTATAACCTAGTTAAATCCAAGTCTATTTCTTGTGCCTTGTTTGTGATGATTTGCAACCATTGTTATATATCTTATATCTTATGTGTAGTGAATGTTTTTATTTATTCTCGGTTATTTTTTGATTTTATATACATTTTGATTAGGTATTCTATTGTTACCATGTTTTATGATGTTGACTTTTATATGGATGGTCCTAATGCACCAATATAGAAATATGTATTTATATGATATGCACATAATGAAAATTCATTCATTAAGTAACCCCAAATTCAAAAAAAAAAAGTTTCATAGTTATGTGTGTGTGTGTGAGAGAGAGAGAGAGAGGGAGAGAATTTAGTTTGAGATTTAAAATGTTCAATTTTGTGTATTTAATTTTTGTCAACTTAATTTAACATATAAATATAAACTATTTTCTTATTAAATATCCACAATTTTTTAATTTATAAGATATATTCTCACTGCATATGGATACTATTGGCTTTTACTTTTATCTTCTTCCTACTATATTTGAACAGTCATAAAATTTAACAAAAAATCATTCTTTCATCATAGATAGAATTTGTTACAAGTATTCATCAAGTTTATGTGGTTTTCATCACAAATGGAATTTTCTATAACATTCATGTGTATGCTCCCATGGCTTTTATTCCTCACTATTAGCTGAGACTCTCAACTATTCCCCATGACATTTGGCCTCAGATATAATGAAGACTAAATCCCACACAAATTAAAATTTAAATCTCATACTTTTCTATCCTATCTTGTTATAGAAATTTCAAATTGCATAAATTCTTAGAACCTAAATTTCAATCTCACTACTTTCAAACTCACATCCTCATTTCGAGATTTTTTTGCAACTAAATTAACTTATAAAATATATAATTTTGTTTTGAAATTTCTCATAGCTATATATGAGATTGACTCTCACAACCATCTTTTCATTTCCAGATTGTTTGGCAATTGAATTAACTTACAAATATTATAATTTTGTTTGTTTTTGAAATTTCTCATAACTATACACTAAAATTTAGTTTTTTTTATAGGAGTAGTATATTAGTTTATTTTGCAAAATATATCCATGTTAATTCAACTCCTAAAAAATGGAAATAAATTTCAAATAATTTTTGTAAGAGTATTTTGTTCTTATCTACAATTAATATTTCAAAAATTTCAATGTTTATGTACATATATATATGAAATTCATTATAGAAGTGTTTTGATCTTATATTGACATCTTTCTATATGGATGTAATTCAAGAAATGTATTTGTTGTCCCTCCATCCATGATATCTAGTATATTAGATGATGTATACTCATTTTTCATAATGAAAAAATACAAATGGTTAAAATGATTCTTACAAAAGGGATTGTTATATAACATCACATATCATGCACAAGAATTGAAGTAGAGCCTATAAATATTGAAATATTCCTAAAGTTTCCAATTCCGTCAACACATAAAGTGCATATTTTTTAGGGCGTATAGGTTCTATTTCATGCTATTATACACACAAATATTTTCCAATGACATAAGAAGCATGTTAATTGGATTTTGTATGCAAACGTTATTCCACTCAATTCACCTTCATGTTTTCACACCTAGAGATCGAGACGATGTAGCGCCAAGCCCCATTATCCATAGAAAAGGGGCTAGCAACATGATTATGATGTAAAAGACTCTAGAAGAGTTTATATTGTAACTCTAGTTAAGAGTTAATTTACTCAATGTGAACCACTATTGGGCTATTGGGCTGTGTTATAACTAGGCCACTAGGAGGAAGAGACATTTCATTCTTTCGAGATAATTTTGTTCCATCACTGAGAAAAGATAGCCATGAGTGATAAGAGGTATAGAACACAAAGTGTATATGTGCATTATAGCATCCCATGGGCCAGAGGATGTAAAAGACTCTATAAGAGTCTATATTGTAACTGTAGTTAAGAGTTGACATAGTCAAAATTAACTACTAGTAGGCCACTGAGCTGTGTTATAACCGAGCCACTAGGAGGAAGAAGAATTCCATTCTTCTGAGAGCATTTTTTTCCATAGCTGAGCAAAGATAACCAGGAGCAATAGGAGGTAGAGCCCACAAAGAGGATTTGTGCATTGTAGCAACCCACAAGCCACATGCATTACTTCATTGTACCTACAACCATCTTTCTAGGCAGAGAAAGAGAGTGAAGCAACCTGACCTTCCAACTAGGTTTTCTCTCAAAAGGGTTTCCCAAAGAGCATAAATTGTGTCTTATGTGTGTGTGTAAGATTATTTTGTCATTCTCTACCTTTCTGCATGATTTCCATTTGCATGCGTTCACTAATTATAGTTAAATATATATATCTTAAAGTTTAATAAAATTACAATAGTGTAGAATATCATATTTTTAATATAATATTATCAGATATGTTGTGACGAACTATTGAGTGGAATATCCATTATAGTTTATGGATAATCAATTTATTAATTTCTAACACAATTTATTATTTTCAAAAAAATTCGGGTTCTGAAATTTCAGAGTGTTTTTAGAAAATTTCAAACTAGTGCCATGGATCTATTTTGAAAGAAAAAAAATAATGGCCAACAGAATCAAAGATAGCTATGATCGCCCAAGCTAGTTTGTTTCCATTCTGCATGTAAATAATTTTCAATATCTGTTATTAATGAATTGATGTTTAGTTTTCATTGTAGCTTTATGTTTTTGTTTAAATTTGTATTTCATTTTGTTCTTTCATAAACCTATATTAGAGGTCCCATAAGTTTCATGCGACCAATACATGACCAAAATAGTGTATATTTTTAAACTGTGATTCTACAAAAGCTTTTGGAGCAACAATCTGATCCCATGCCACTAAATTCCTTCCGTTGTTATGCTTCATGCCAAAACAAAGAAAATGAAAAATCAACTTGTGAATATTTTTTTAAATACCTTTGGGCACCCATGTAATTGAGTTCTAATAAGCAATCATACTTAGAAGCCAAGACTATGCGCTCACCTCTTAACAAAAGCCTATTGGTCCAAATAGAGATCCGACCTTCCACCGTCTTAATCATCCACAACCAATCATTGAAATGGTAATCATTTGGTTTAAGTAAAAAGACATAGTTGTTTTATGCCATCTTCAATCAATTCTAATTGGAAATGGAAGTGTTAATGAGTATCATCCATTATTATTTAAGACAAACATAAAAAAGAAATAGTAGACTCCGGGTTACTAACCATCATGTGAGTAAGAAGGGAGAATTGTTCTAAAATTTCTGATATTTCTCGAAGGAAACATACTTCTCTGAGAACGAAAATAAAAACACCTTCATCAAACAATAGATGTGAAATGGATACATTATGTGATATATTAATGCCTTCCAACCTTCCCTTTTTTTTATGGCATCTCAAACGAGCTTGTTAAATGCATCCGCTACGAGAGGAAAGAAAGGGGGAGATAAAGGAAACCCATGACACGTGCCACAATAAGGATTGAAAAAATCCAATGGATGACCATTGATAAGCACAATGTAATTAGAAGAAGTAATACACCCCATAATCTAGTTTACAATAGCACGATTTAAGCCAACACAATGAGAACCAGTATTAAGAAGGTCTAATCCACATGACTATAGGCTGATTTTAATAACAACAATAGGAATGTTTTTTGTTTTTATAGAATGGCGTGCTTCGTAAGCTAGAAAAACAACCTTGTGTATTTAACGATTTTGTAAAAGATGAATTGTTACTTTATAATGATCAGACTTAGAATAGGCTTCAGTCTAGTTGCAATGATTTTGGATATCAACTTATAAGCCACATTGCAACAAGAGATAGGGTAGAAATCATCGAAAAAATACGCCTCCTACATCATAGGAATTAGGGCAATAAAATAAGAATTAATGGCACCGAATACCTAGCTTGACCTCTTAGATTCTCTAAATAAACTCTAATACATCCTCTTTGATCAAATAAAAAAAAAGCACAAAGAATTCCATTGTCATATGATTCAAATTGAGACTTTTCTCCTTTTGCATGGATAAAAGGGCTATTTGAACTTCCCCTTCAATAACTTCTTGCAAAAGTGAAGCATTCATCTCCTTGGACATGAAAGGAGGAAATATAGATAACAAACCTAGCAGCTCTAAAATAGGGCATCCTCTAGGGTGAGTGAAAAGCGATTTAAAGAATTAAACACCAAGTTGAGAAATATCCTAAAGCGATGAGAAAGAATCCCCCTCAATTTCTTTCATATAGCATATAGTTTTCACATTCCAATGATGGTTGGCATAATTGTGGAAAAAAATAGTATTATTGGCATAATTGTGGAAAAAAATAGTATTATTTTCTCCTTATGAGATCTAGATAAGATGCCTCTTTAATCTCTACGTTTCATCTTCTTTGTCAATGATATATATCTTTTTGTGTTCAAGGGAATATAATGCTTCGATGAATTCAAATAACAAGGCACAAATAACTTGATGAATACAAAACATTAATTTTGTCTTCCATCTCCTTCAACGTATCTCTAATGAGTTTATTAACCATTGAAATCATTTTTTTTAGAAAAACAATACAGACTCATTATATCATGGTGATCAATACTTTATAAACCGGGATAAATGCTACCGTAGCCATACAAATTAAATGGATAGTAAATTCCTATAGCCATCAATCAATAATCAACATCAAAACACTTACAACTTGACACATCTCACATTGCTAAAATTTTAAAATTCACAAACACTAATTAAATTATAGCTTTATTTTTAATTTTGTTGTTTTTCTTGTTGATAAAAAATATTTCATTACAAATTTAAAATAGAATAGCATACAAAATCGGTCTCAGTAGTCCTCGCACTCTAATTACGACCACAAATTTTGAGATTGGGGACTAGAGGATACCAAAATGGACACTTCACATATATTATTTTCGTAAGGCATTGAAACTGTAGCATACTAGGAATAACAAAAAGGGAGACCAAAATTGACAACAACATATCAAGGAGGGGTGTAAGGGGGAAGTATATGGGGAGATGCGAAGTAACCAACATGATAATGAATGTGGAAATGTTCCACTCATGCTTCCAAGCTGCAATGATGATCATTGGTGCGACGATGACTACAATGGAGACTATCTAGTTGAGCCATAATTTCATTTTGATTGTAATGAATATTTAGTAAGATAGGTCGATATTTCATTTTGACCATCATACTAGTGTTCCTTGAATATGTCCAAATCAATTTGGATGTGTCGTAGCTGCTCAACAATGGATTCCATAGAAGTAGAGGCCTCCAAGTAGCCTAGAGAGAGAGCAAGAGAGGTAGCTTATGCACCCTCTATTTCGTGGCTAGTTGAGTTGGTGAAGGATGATTTGTGTCTAGGCTCGGGGTGCCATCGTGGGCATCCTGGCCCCTCCCTCAATGGGGCTGGCCCCGTTGCTTGGGCATGCTGAAATTGAGAGAGGCTAACAGTTGGCTAAGGGTGAAGACCAAGAAGAATCTGTTCATGTACCTACAAGAAACAATATAAAACCAGATACCACAGAATCCTTTCCCCAATTGAAAAGATACCAAAAGACTAACACAATGTGTAATGGAACAAGAAAGGAAAGACAACGAAGTGAGAGGGCTAGATGGGACATGCCCCACCAATGACCCAAGGAATTTACTAGAATAGAAAATACAACCCCATTTGAGAAGAGGAGTAATTTTAGTGCCTTGGACCTAGAACAGACTCTCAGACTCCCTACCAAACTTACCAGAGGTCCATGTATTGCCTTCGCGCCATTGTAGAGTAGGAGGAGGTATGAACATTGAGGCCACAACAAAGGGTATGCCAACCTACAAATACAAAACCTTGCAACAAAGTAAGAATGCAAAGGATGTGAGAGACAGAGAGACCTTACCCAACACACCTGAGGAGGAACCCAAAGTTTCCAAAGATGTGAGGATGACCTAAGACCTGAAATGATGTGGAGACCATGTCAGACACCATTTGCTCAGGTTCTAGGATCCTAGGGGTAGACTAGTAGACAAAACCCAACCCAAACCAAAAAACCATAGTTGCCGAAGGTTCTCCTTAGCCAAGGTTGAAACTCCAGAGAGCCACCATGGCACTAGTCTCGAACACCTCCAAACTCCTCACGACCTAAATTTATTGCACAAGCTTCCAAACTCGAGCAAAACACTCTCCAAACATCAAATTGAACAACTGATTGCATGGAATAAATCATCACATGAGGGAATTGATTGCAGGGATGACACATTAAGGAAGAGTTAATACCCACGTGGTGAAGGAGAAGGTCCCAATGGCCACAGTAATTTTCATCATAAGATTACTCTTAAGGAATAGAAAGAATGAAGATCGAACCTTATTTCATATACATACCATAGATCTTCTGACCATCATGGACTATTCCATTAAAGGAATTATACCATCTTATTATATGGATTAAATAACATGAATATCGAGATTCATGATTTCAGACTCAGAACCAAAATCATTTGCGAGGTATATGTTGGACACAGATTGTCATTGATGTCAATATGTTAATATTCAAGGAAGGAGACAGTGCCAAAGAAGAGGAGGACACAGAGCCATCGGAGCCAAAAGGAGCCAAGAGGAGCAGAGGTGGTTAAGCGTTGTATGAAGTTGTTGGTGAATGCTAGTGAAGGCTGTTGCAGCTATTAAACATTGTTGAAACACTTGGAGAAAAGTTTCTAAAACACCAATTTCTCCATTGTTGAAACACCAACCTTTTCTTTAGTTGTTGAACACTTGTGAAAAATTTGCAAAAACACCAATTTCAGTGTTGCTGAAACACCAATTTCGGCATTGCTAAAACACGAATTTCTCTGTGACAACATTATATTTTCAGCACATCAATCGAAGGTAAACATGAGGAAGCTAAAGCGAATGGAGGAGGGAAGCCAAAAGGTCGAGTGAGTGTTGAGGAAGCCAAAGCTCAAGCGAGTGAGGAGGAAGCCAAAGAGCCATTGAGTAAGTTGAAACGAATGGAAAAAGGTATGAGAATGTATAAAACAGTAAAAACAGAGAACTGTTGTTGTTGTTGGTGTGGTGAAGAACTAGAGTGTGAGGTAGTAGAAGCAGCAGAGGTTGTAGAGGTAGTAGAAGTAGCAGAGGTAGGAGAGCAGGAGTTAGACAACCTCAGCTGAATAGTGTGTAGCAACATACCTATTTATACCAAGGTTGGGTTGGAGCCCAAGAGGTTGGAGCCTCAGAACTGAACTGGACTGAAGTCATTGGGGGTAGGTGCTCCTAAGTGCAGAACCACTGCAAAACAGAGTTGGTTCTCTGGAGGTTGGAGCTTCACTGAAGTCCAAGTTGGAGGTTTGAAATTATTCACAGTCAGATTAATACTTATATTATATTTATTTCATTGCACTGTCTTGAGTTTTAATAAAAGCATTAATTTCAGCTGTTGATTTCTGTGTTCTATGTATACATACACATACCTATATATGTTGTTGGAAATCACTAGAACAATTTAAAAATAAATAAATAAATAATAAGAAATGTTGATTCACCCACCTCTCAGTATTTCCAATAGTGTAGTTACCATTTTCCAATTCCTTAGGCATGGTCAAAGGAATACTGGTATGAACATCAAACCACAACGGATGCAATCATTTCATAAGAAAATATTAACACAAGTAATCTATTTATGAATAATTGTCAATGCCAATTTCTATCATGAATGGGTCCTAGAATTGTTACCCACTAGACATGCTTCTACAGTTAGCTTCACACTAGAATGCAACCTACATAATAAATATGTCATTCCGTAATAGAGATAAATTAAACCATCATTATATCTTAAATAACTGATTTTAATCTCTTAACATGTAAGGATTAACACAAAACACATACCATGCAAGTGAATCTCATGAGATTAGAGGGAAGCATCATTAAATCTATTAAGGCATAAGCATATACTATTCATCAAGCATTCTCATGGCGAAGAAAACTTAAGAACTCTTCTCATAAACAAACTGGAGCTATAACATAGGGAGAGTAAGAATCATCATACAACCATTTCACACATATGACACCAACTAAAACCTCACTTGGAAGGAGGAGCACCACCACCGAGTCATGAATCACCTCTGATTCCCCCCGAGTTGAATATCTCGGCAAGGATAAATTTATCTTCAATTGCTCAGTGCACTGGGTATTTAATAGCGTATTTCATAATTTAGTTGTCATTAGCGGTGTCCTGCTTTTATAGAGTTTTCCATTTTCTTCATTCTCTTTTGGAAAAACTCGTCTTTATCTCCCATGAAGCTTTTCCTCATAAAATCTTACCTTTATCTCCTGCAAAGATTTTATGTCCGATTGATCTTTAATCCATCCAAGCTTATCTAGAATCACATCTAGAAGCTTTATCATGAAAGAGTCATCTCTATCCCATTCCTCATGGGATTTGGCAAGAATCTCTTCTCTCTTGGTGCTCCACCCTTCAAGCGATTTATTTTATTAATTTATTTAATAACACATTTTCTTTTCATATTACATATCACCTAGTTGTCCCCATCTTAGGTTTACAAACATTTAACACAGAAGTGAAGATATCACACCTAGCTTTAACTTACCTTAGGCTTAAAATAATTTAATACACAAGGGAGGGGTATTACAAAATTAAAAAAGAAAAATATAGTAAAGTAAATCAAATAAAAAGTTTAATTAAAAAAAAAACAAATAAATTAGAATGGAGCTTTATCTCAATTCACCAAAAAACTTAGATATACTATATAATATATATTCAAATTTAAATTATATAGTTTAATAATAATTTAATATAATCATATATAAGCATTTTATAATGTATAACTTCAAAATTAAAAGCAATACTCTCTATCTTATTTTCTTTATAGAAGTGGGCCTTTCCTCTATCGAGAGTTTAGCTATGACTAGGCTTTTGTTGTAAAAGCACAAACTTAATAATATAGGAGACCATAGACTTCCTAAGCTAGCTTTAAATTCCAACCAAAGCTACCTAAGGCTCAAACGAGGTTGGTATAAAGACACCAGGTCATGGTTAAACCATTGGAAGATCAACGAGAATGTTGCATTGCAAAACATTAATAACATTAAAATATTGTACTTCTAAGTTCAAAGAAAAAATGTGGTGTGAGAAAGATTTAGTAGCTAAAAGAAAATTAATATATTATAAGGAGGTCATCAACCCCACCCTAGAAGATCAAAAGTATCTCTCTGTTTTAATAGCCTCAAAGAAGAAAATTAATATAGCCAAGATTAGAACGAACTCTCATGAGCTCCATAGTGAAATGGGTCGTTGGGCAGTTCCTAAAACACCATGGATGGAAAAGATCTGCCATCTCTATGAGAATATGAACATAGAGGATGAAAATCTCAGTTTCATAATCTTTGTTGCAATACTAACCTTCCTAGCCTTTTACGATGCCAAAATTATAGTGAGCTCGAAAGGCTTCTCTCCATGCTTTTTGAGCATAGGAATAAAATCTTAAATCAAACTAAATAATTCATTTATTTAGGTCCGATAAACCAAAATTTGGTCTCAATAGATGTTAACCACCACCATCATCATCATTATATAAATAAATTATTATTAATTTAAATATATAAACATACTTATTTCTCTTTGCGTAAAAATATTGATATAAAATTTTGATATTATTTTATCTATAAATTAGATTAGAAATATTATAATTTATAAATTTTATATTTAATTTCATAATTTATTTTAATTAATATACAATCGAATTAATCTAACATAATATCAATTCATTTCATATTTAAATTATATACTCTAATAATATTGATTAATTAATATATTTACTTTATATAATAAATTAATTATATAATATAGTAATATAAATATTTTAAAATTTTGACTTATCAAATTAAATATATTCTATGATATTTATCCTATCAATTAAATTTTATGAAACATTTTTTATTTTTTTCAAGTAAATTAAATTTTATGAAACACTTATTTTTTTCAAGTAAATTAAATTTCATGAAACAGTTCTTTTTCTTTGTATTCAAGTAAGTATGCTCTGATTGAAATTTGGAAAACCAATTCAAATGTGTAATAAAACTTCTTTGAATACATTTTTAAATGTTAGATTTAAGACTTTCGTGATCTATCAATTTAGAGAACAGTCTTTTGGATTAATCACATCATAAAGATTGTATCGACGTTGGATTAATCACATCATAAGGATTGCGTCGCGTTTCGAACCTTTTCTGAGGAGAACCACCATTAGTTGTTTTGAAATGTTTACCCATCCTTACTTTTGATTATTCGTAGACCTTTCTACATTTTATATTTAAGTCTTAATTTATAATTTTTTAGAATTAATTAAAAAAATATAAATTAATATTTATATTAATGTAATATAAAGTTAAATATATAAAATTTATTTTAAATTATTTATGGAATTCTAAATTGTATGAGTAAATAAACCAACTTATATAATTTGATAAATTTTACTTACTAATATAAATAATCTTTAATTTTTATTCTTTTTTTAAATTAATTAAAAACTATTAAATTAATTTTTATAAGTTAATTTAAATAAGTAAAATATATATAAATTATTTTTTCAATTTTATGGAATTCTTAATTAGTATGAGTTCAATAAAAACTACTTATATATTTGTTAAAATTTTTACTTACAATAATAAATTAATTTGTTTTTATATATTTTGAATTTAATTTTTAAAATTTTAAATATATGGATGATATAATATTGTATTTTGTTTAACTCTAAATTATTAACATTTTTTATTTAACAATATGTAAAAAAGAGTATGTTGTATAGTAGCTGAAATTTAAATGTCTATATATTCTCTCGAGTTCTTAGCATTCTGAGACTTGCAGCTTGTATTATTATTCTGAGGCTTGTATTCTAAAGCTCGCATTCTGAGGCTCGCATTACTATTATGGAGCTCGCATTCTAAAGCTTGCCTTACTTATCTGAAGCTCACATTTCATTTTGAAGATCGCATTATGAGCATTAGAATTTAAGGTTAATCTAAGGCTCGCATTCTGAGGCTCACATTCTAAAAGCTTGCTTTACTTATCTGAAGCTCGCATTATTGTTTTGAAGCTCATATTATGAGAAGATCGCATTCTGAGGCTCATATTACTATTTTAAAACTCGCATTTTGAGGCTCACAAAACTGTGTTGCGAATCAGTTGATTGATCATTCATTTTAGAAGTAGCGAAGTAAGGCACATTGCAGCGGCCATTGTTTTTCGAGAAAATTGCTCCAGACCTTAGACCAAATGAATAAGAGGAAATACCATGACACTTTGAACCCCAACGGTCAATGCACTCTAGGGTTTCAATTTCAGCTCTAGGGTTTCCGCTTTTGTAAAAATTATCCTTTTCTTATCCAGAAAATTGCAACGACCATTGTTTTCGAGAATATTGCTCCCGATCCAATCAGGTCTGCGAGCTACGGTGGGCATGTGTGATCTGCAGTTAGATTTTTTAATATCAGGTGCACAAATTCCTTATCTTTTTTCTAATACATATTTGCTCATATATTTTCAAGTATGAATATTTCACCATAGCTACCAAAGATTACCAAAGGCAGACCTAACACAGTTACTCTACAAGGCCTTTATGAGTATATAGATTCTTTAGAGAAACGTAGAGAAGAAAGAGAAGTCAAGCTAAAAACAGAGTTAGAAGCCATGCTGGAAAATAAATTTGCATCTCTTGAAGACACGATTCAAAAACAAAATAGAAAATAAAATAGAAGTATTGGAGAATAAAATGGAGGCAATGGAGACTAGGTTGCAGGTTATAGAAAAACAAAACCAAGATACTAACCAAACATCCCAGCAAGGAGATGTTGATACTTTAGAGAGTCTTAAAATGAAGGACATGATTAAAGAACTAGAAGAAAAGGTTAATAGCCGCTTCACCCTAAATAATGTGGTAGATAAATTAAATATGAAACCAATTAAAGATGAAATGAAAAAATTAATATAATTAGACCATAAGAATAACAAAAATGGCCTTCAACCTTATAATCTTCGGTTTAAAAGAGGAGGTAGATGAGGATACTTTAGCCATAGCCTAGAAAAAATTACATAATAGATTACAAATTGAAACAATGTGTCTCACAGAAGCAACAAGGTTGGGGAAATTAACCGAGAATAAAGGAAGGCTGATCCGAATAAAGGTGAGCTCTACCGGTCATAAGTACGACATACAGAGATGCACCGATTACCCAGGCAACTCATTCAGTATCTCCAACAACAGAATTTCACTTATATATCTCAGACTAATGACTTGGAAAACTCCACTTTCCTTCTACAAGCCTGGAAATCTGCAAAGCATTTAAACATTCCTCCTATTTGGTCACAACAATGGGAGGAGTTCACACGAGCCCTTATGGACGCCCACATCCGAATATTGGAAGGGGATGATGAAATTATTTGGGCTCTATCTAAAAATGGAAGATATTCCCCAAAGGATGGTTATTTGACGTTGGAAGCACTAAGAAAGCCTCTTCTACTGGCTGAATGGTGGAGACATCTTTGGAACTAAAGGCACCCCCCAGATCTAGACTCTTAATGTGGACCATTCTCCGGAACAAATACCAACAGGAGAAAATCTCCTCAAGTGATCACAACATGGGCCCCACTGGTGTTGTCTCTGTAAACAAGCAATCAAGTCAACTTCTCATCTTTTTGTAGAATGTACAATTACTAGTTATCTGTGGAAACTGACTTTATAGCATATCAATCCCTTTGCTACCTGGGCTGGGAATACTTTACTTGCTACCTGGAAAGTTTGGTATCATACTTCCACATCCCCAAAGATTCGGAACCTCCCTCTTCTTACCTATTGGACAATTTGGACTGCTAGGAATCGCAACGTTTTCCAGGATTTGGTACCAAATTGGGATGTCCTGGCAACAAAAGTCATTGTTGATTACACTCTCATCCCGGATGGTCCTCCTCCCAGTAACCAGTGCAACCCTTCTCACCAACAAATAAATTACAACAAACCTTGGGCTTTTTTTTATGGAACAGTCCAAGACCAAGGCTGTTGTTGGGGGGGGGGGGGGGGGGGGGAGTGGCACTATTCTTCATCTATCCCGTCATCATTCTTTCAGCATGCTGATTGGACTTCATAGTTGCACAAACAACTCAGTGCGAACTCCTTGCGGCAAAACACACCATACAATTCACTTTGGAGAAAAATTGCACAGATTTGCAACTTCATGAGGACTCTCAAATAATATGTGATTGGCTGAACATAAAAACTAGATGCTCTACATATACATTATTGCACATCTTGGACGAGAAATTGCGGTTGATCACACATTTTGATTCCTTCACTTGCACACATATTTACAGGGAGCAGATCGGAGCTGCAGACAACCTCTCCAAAGAGGTTGCGATCAGGGAGTCAGGCATCTGGATGATCAGTGAACAGGAAGGAGATTCTTTCTTCCAATATTATCATAGGCCTTTTATGAATCTGAATGTTTAAATCTTGTTATGGTTCTGGTACATGCATCTCTTTATTTTGATCAGGCATAAGCCTTTTTTGTTTATATATATTGTCTCGGTATATGTTCATACAATTACTTTATGTGTCTCTCAGTTATGTTTTTATTGTTGCCCCCTGTGTGGATCAAAGGCAACATTTCTGATTTACATGATCTTGATCATACTCAGCATATGCATCAGCATCTACAACATGTAATTTCCTCTTTTATAAATGAAATTACGATTTTTCCTGATGGGAAAAAAAATAAGTACGACATACTTAGTAAAACTTCAAGCCTAAAAGGAACTATGTTATGAAACCAGCTCAAGAAAAGATAGAAAAGATAGATCAACGCCTTAGAATTCAGCCTCTTCGAGGGGGCAACCTCCTTTACATTACATAAATGAACAATTCTTGGATGATTCAAATGATAAAACCTCCTTTCTATATATGAGAGTCTAAGGATCACAATATAACCCAGCCGACCTAACAATAATAATATAAAGCCACAAAAATAACAATAGAGGGATTCTATGGGGCACAGTTATAACAATATGGGGGCAATAGGGGCACAACAATATTAATAAGGGGTACAACTACCATAGTAATGGGGTAATCACTA
>APFE030939382.1:0-31076 GCA_000404065.3 Pinus taeda | reverse complement strand
TCTACACACCTTTTTTCACTTTGTAGGAGCTCAATATTGCCTCTAATGTATCTCTGTACTTTCAGATCATCTAGTTCTGGAATTGAAACCTGTAGTAGCCCTCTATGTCATCTTTCCAGTGCCACCAGTCTAATCCAAATTGGATTCTCCAAGGAAGATTTATGCAAAATCTCCCGCAGTGACCTAATTATAGACTAGTTCATTAGAGTGAACTTGTATGACATGCCATGAGTCACTGTTTTGACCTTTGGCTCTGAAAAATATATAGAAGAAACTATAGTCCATTCTCTTTCTATACCTTCTTATGAAATTTCAATCCGATGCTCAGAGAGAAAGTTATGAAAATTTTCCCCATGTCACCTGTTTGGAATGTAATTCAGGAGTCTACAAAAAGACCAACTTCCTTAGATCATATCTTTAGAAATGTAGTGCGAAAAGCTCTAAAATTCAGACCTGAGATTTAGCGTGATTACTTCTCAAATAGATTTTTTAGCTTTTGAAATGTCGCAGAAAAAAGTGTTGGCATTATGATACAGGTTTGGCACTATGGCACAGGTGTTGTCCTTGATGGCAACTCACTGAAAGGGCAAATCACAGTTCAGGATCTCAGAATGAAATAAAATAAGGTATACGCAGGTTCCCTTATCCAAGTCCCGTATACACATGGGATAACCGATCAAAATGTGTGTATGCGTATGCACACAATTACATGCAAGAAAAAGCGCACACATGTAGGAAAATTTATGTTTGATCCATGGTATTTAGTCTGACATATTTGAACCTATGGTTTTGGTCCTTGGTATTGCATACAAAGTGTTGAACCCTCTTATTGGCTCCCTAGTATTGGTTCTCAATGGCTTTGAACCATGGTTAAGAAAGGCCTAAGACTATAAAAAGGGAAGGAGATCATTTGGCATGATGATTGATCAAAGGATTGAATATCTGAAGAAGAGCAAGATCTAGAACACCGTGATTGGTTTATGGTGCATTGTTGAATCTGATCTAAGGAGGAACCTGAGCACTAAAAGATGGATAAGTTCTATTGATGGATCTAGACCTTAAGTCTTAAATAGTAGTACCATTGTATGGTTTTTGATCTATTGTATTTGGCGCATGATCAGATCTCTAAATCTGATAAACTGGGTATATTTGATGTCTGAATACTTGAAAAGAGAAATTTGTCTTGTATAGATCTGTATGCAGGTTCGGTGAGGTATAGGTGTGTATACACGTAGGTTCAGCAACTTAAGGAAGCGTATACACCAGTTGGCATTGATACAGATGCCTATGTATGCAGGTTATGCATAGTGAAGTAGCGTACACTTCATGAAATATGCTTTAGCTACTTCTGGTTATTGTTGCAGTGTTCTGGGTTTAGAATTGGTGTCTGGTTACTGTTGTTGTTGTCTATGTACAACATTTCGAGAAATGTTTGGTTGATTCTATATTGGTTTGTACAAAGGAGATTGATTGTTGCAGATATACTTGATGTATGATTGATGTTATTCATGGATCTAGTCTAAAAATTTATGAAACATGGTCCCTAGAAGAAAAGAGAAGTTTGTAGCCTTCTGCAAGTAGCAACCTGCATATTAGTACCTGAGCTAGTACAAAAGCTAAAGGGGGTTGTAGCTCCCTTCCAGGTGAAGCTGGAGAACGAGAGAAGGTTGTAGCCTTCTGTAGGTAGTAGCCTGTGTACTGGTATAAGACTGCACCAGTACAAAAACATTGTAGAAAGAAGTTTCTAATTGAAAGAAGATAGAGACGAAATGCAGCAGGTGGTTTTCACCCACATTGGGTTTCCACCTTATATCTTGTGTTCTTGTGTGTGACTGTTTGCACTATTTTTCTGTTCCTGATTGATGTCTATATGGTTCTGACACACAGATTTAAGATTAACATCTGAAGAATAATTAAATTACAAGTCTGTGAGTTATACGCTATTTTATTTAACCGAAGTTGCGTATATACACTGGTTTATCTAACTAAAGTAGCGTATACAAATCTGTATATGAATTGAAAAATAGTTGACTTGATAATACTGATTCACCCCCCCCCCCCTCTCAGTATTATTTCCAACAATTGGTATCAGAACAGGTCGTTCAGAAGGAGCTTGACCACTCGAAGAAAGATCTATCATCATGAGCAACTACGGAAGAGAGGCATCCATCAGGCGACCAATTTTTTATGGGAGCAACTTCGTATATTGGAAGGTAAGAATCACAATCTATCTTCAATCTCTTGGTACGAAAGTTTGGGATATTGTGGAAACAAGATATACATTCCCATCAGCAATTCCTACAAATACGGTTGGTAAGAAGAAGTATGAAACAAATGCAAAGGTTGTCAATACTCTATTAGGGAGTCTATCTCAATTAGAATTCGTCAAGGTTATGCAGCTCAAAATTGGAAAAGAAATATGGGACAAGATCATTCTGAGCTATGAAGGAGATGAGCAAGTAAAATGAGCAAAACTACAAACTCTTAGAATTCAATATGAAAGTCTCAGAATGCACAATGATGAAAGTGTGGTTAGCTATTTCCTACGTATAGATGAGATTGTAAATTGTATGAAAAACTTGGGTGAAGAAATAAAATAAGTTGTTTTGGTTGAAAAGGTTCTAAGATCTTTGTCTTCTAGGTTTAATTCAAAAGTTTTTGCCATAGAAGAAAAACAGAATCTACAGAGTCTTACCATGTCCCAGCTACATGGAATTCTAACTGCTTACAAAATGAGAAGAGGGGGACCATCAGAAAGGAGAAAAGCAGCATTCAAAGCCTCAGGAAAAGGAGATTACAATGAATCAGGAAATATGTTTGAAGAAGAAGAAGAATCAAACTTTGTCAAGAACCTTCAACGGGGAACTGGAAGATTCAGAGGTAAGCTGCCTTTCGAATGCTTTGCTTGTGGAAGAGTCGGTCACTATGCTGCAAAGTGTCCTCATAAAGATAAACTAGACAAAGGTAAGGAACCTGTCAAATGGAACAGAAAACGGAATGTAAGTAAGAAGAGCTATTATACACATGAATATAGTGATGGACTTTCAAATAGTGATGAATATGAACAAGGCAATGATGGTAGACTTTTGATGGCTTTTGAAGATGATGATTTCTTGGATGCTATAAATGAAGAAGGTCTTTATGAAGAAATTTCTAAACTTAAAATCTGTTTAGAGGAAAAGAATATGATCATAGATACTCTAACATTCCAACTAGTTGCAAGAGATAAACATAATGAAGAGTTAGAATGTGAAATTGTGGCACTTAGAAAAGAAATTGAGAAAACAAAAGCCCTTAATCTTAGATTTGCTAAAGGATTTGAAACTTTAGATGAGATTATCAAAGTGTAGTGTTATCCTCTAATCAAGATAGGTCTCGGATATTCGAAAGAAGCGTCTCAAGCATAGAAGCAAGAACAGAAGCCATTCACTTCCAAAAGTTATCTTGATTCAGCAAGGAGAAGTGAACAGGTTGACAATCGACAGCAAAAGCATAATGTAGAACACCAGGTAAATTAGGGACCATTTGCTTCAAGAATGAACAAAGATTACCAAATAAATCGAGGACAATCTACTTCAAGGATGAACAGAAGCTTCAACCAACCACAGGTAAATCATTCTCAATTTACCTCAAGAATGGGTGTCAATGGAAACTACAATCATTTGGTTGGTAGTTTTGATAATCGCAGGAATTTCTTCAATGGACAATGTTTCTCTTGTCATAAATTTGGTGAGAAAGTTGCTCAATGTGTTTCCTACAAGACCATCATGACTAGGGAAGCTCAAAAACAAAGGAGTATGACTGGGATCATGAAAAGAACCTACAATAACTTTTCTGCTCTTGAAAATGAAATAGAATGTTCTATTTGTAACAACTTCGGTCATGAATATTCTAAATGCAGGAGTAGGTTTCGGCAAACAACTCAGAAGGAGTAAGCTTCATTAACTCCCAAAACATGGAGAATGAAAGAACCACAACAAGAAAGATGTGGGATAGCCTTATATGCAGAAGGACAGGATAATCAATGGTACATTGACAATGGATGCTCGAAACATATGGCAGGTGATAAAGAAAAACTCCAGTCATATAGTGCCTTAGCAAAAGAAAAGAAGGTCTCATTTGGAAATGACACCCCAACATTCATAAAAGGTAAAGCTTCTATTCATTTGAAAGAGAAGGTCAAAGCTGGAAATGTTATGTATGTTGATGCTAAAAGCATAATTTATTCAGTGTTAGTCAAATGTGTGATCAAGGAACTGAGGTAATATTTCGATCAAATGAATGTATTTTTCGTGGGCTTGATACAGGAAAAATAGTGATCAAAGGTATAAGAACTGTAGTGGCCAATCTAGGATGCTAGATTAGACTAGATTTATTATTGACCTGGGTTAGTAAACTTCGATGCATGCGTCTAAAATCTATAGACATAAAGGATTCCTAACTAAGTGTTTGTTGTGATAGGTGACAGTACTTGTTTACAAAAGGTTGAGATATGTTTCCCCTCACCTTAACACTCAGATCACCTAGGTTATCTAATTTCCCTAAGGATACAGAGTATGGCTAGACTGAGATTTTAATCCCCTTACAAGGACGTTGTGCACAAAAGCTCTGTCTAGTTAACACTGAAGCATTCATAAAGAAATAAAAAACACACTGAACTTTAAATACATAAACAAACAGAGTCTATGGAGATGCTTTAAAAGATAACGCTGGATCAAATCTCTTACAAGACCTCGTTCAATGATCTAAGGATAAGATCTTCAAGCGATCACCATAAATACCATTTATAAGAAATCGTAATCGAATTGACAAAATTATGAGCATGGAAATAACATTAAACAGTATGCTTTCTATGTAAATTCAAAAGCTATGGAAATGAAATGAACAGTATACCAATCCACGCAGGGCCCATCCACGTTTCAATGGTACACTGGAATGAACTCAAGCAATGAGAGTATTAACTCATAGACAATGCTGGAGAAAGATCGTAACTATATTCAAACGCTGAAGATTGCAATCACATATATGAGTTCGGTTCTCAAAACAATACACAGAGATAATCGTAACTTGTCTCCGAAACAAAAATAATAGAGAGTCTTTATCTGCCTTCCTATCTTGAATCGAATGCACATTCATTAAGCAGATGTTTCTACTTTTACAGTGGATGATTTTTGGTCATTCTAATATGAACCGATTTCCAGAAAGACAAACCGAAACCGGTTTGGAAACCATGGCTTTTACTGCCTTTGTAACCAAAAGGCTGGGGTTTGACCCAACGTTGTCCGCATAACTAGGAGCTTTTGATCTGCTGTAAAATTGATTTTTCTCCATGCATGTACATTCAGGAGCTCATTCTTATCCATTGCTTTGGCTTGCCTGTCATGCCACGTGTCAGATGATAAACCATTTACAGGATGTTATATCTTCCTATAACCTTTTTGTTGAAAATTCCTAATTTCTAACATAAAAATTCCTAAATTAACTTTAAGGCAAACTAACAACTATAATGCTATGAACTAATCAATTTCGATGCATGTAAAGGGGTCTGTGGAGGGAAAAGATAGACAAATGATGATGTTTCTAGAGGAAAAAGAGGGTAACAGAATGGTACGAACATCTCCCCCAAGCTTAATGTCTTAGCATGTCCTCATGCTAAGCCTAATGTGCTACCTCTATACTCTGTCCCTGCCTGTACCTCTGCTGCCTTTAACAATGCATCTATGTTCTTTTTAGCTTGGCCTTCCTTCTGGATGTGGAGCTCATGCTTCAAACTCTTGTATTTCTCCTTGAGGGCTTTCTTTTTGGTATACCACTTAGTCGCCTAGTTGCAAATGTCAGTCTGCTCAGCCTTGAGCTCTTTAATTTGCTCCTTAAGCTTCTCATTCTTCTACTGGGTTTTCTTACTCTGAATTTTCAACATCTCATTCTCCCTCTTAATAACTTTTTCCAGCATGTTGGCCTCCATCAGTTCTACTTTTAATCTTTCAATTTGCTTTTCCAGCCTCCTTTGTTTCTTAATTGCAGGTGGTGACTCCTTTCCTTGCCTATTATTGCTCTCAACCTCCATTTTGTCTTCTTGTCCAAGATATGAGTGGGCACTGCTCTCGATGTCCATCGGTGCATGTGCATTTGATTCAGGTTGATATTCTTGTGGCTGGGTCTTTTGTGCTCTCCTGGATCTTCTTGTATAGGTTGTGAAAATTTTATCTTGCTCCATTTTCTGGGTAGCCTCTTGTCTCATCTTTCTCGTCCTCACACTGCTACTAGGTGGAGGGACATTGTTTGATTTATGCACAGGAATCTCTTCATCAATGTCAAGCATATATCATGAGTGCTCTTGCTGCTCTTGCTCATCCTCTCCATCTTTGATTTGATTGGCAACCAGGAACTCCTTCCATGTCTTGCCCCTTTTCTGCACTTCAAATTCAATGAGAATCTTAATTAACCCAAAGTGATATAAACTTTTGTCCTCATTACCTTTTTGCTTTTGGATAGTCTTTGACATCTTGGTCAAGATTTGCAAGAGGAAATATGGTAAACTAATAGTGCACTACCCCTTTAAATGTAACAGAAGTTTAATATGCTACAAATAGACTATGCTATATCGACCCTCACATGTAACAAACTTTTGGATGATATACACCATCTCGTCCCATGGATGCATCAACCAGCTCCTTGGGACACCCTTCTTCCAGTTAACCGATGAAACCCTCGACCTCGACATGAACTCGGTTCATGATTTCTGTTTGAACTGTTTAGTTTTGAAGTACTTCTCTCCTTCTAGGCTAATGCTTAAGGACTATGCTATAGTGTCTTCTGAGACTCTAAATGAGAAATTACCTATCAGTGCTTTCTCCCCATTAAATGTAAGGCAAACTATTTAGTCACTTCCTCGTTGCTTCCATTAAACTTTTCCAAGAAGGGTAGCCACTATTTCTCTCTTAAAATTACAATGCAGTCATCGTGGTACTGAGAACTATCAAATGTGTTTGGTTCTACTCTATTAGTCATTTTGACAGAGAACTCTTGCTCTAACCCTCTTCATTTATGCTTATTAACTGAACAAGGGTATTTTGGTTTGTTACCTTTGATTTTCATTTCACACAACTGACCTAGTGGCGTCCTCTGTTCTTCGCAATCAGCTCCTTCAATGGCTTGAGCAGTGATCGGATGACTAGCCTTGAATTATGGCAAAGGTGGAAATTTGTGAGCCCAAATACTGTGCTTTCCTTTTGTAGCACTTGGTGTTCTCGGCCTCTGTTTTTTAAATCACAACACTTTGAATTTCTAATATGGAACACCCTTTCTACAACTGAGAATGAAATAGAATTTTAACAACCAACTTGACCCAATTCACTATAATAATAACAGAGCATATTCATAGTCCAATGACAGAGGAGTAGTTGTACTGGGATGTGTGAATACCATCATGAGAACGTTGTGAGCATGTATGACGTACTGGAGTGTAATAACGGATAGTCGCTTGCATGAGTCGACTTGGTGGAGCGATCATGTTATAAGTTGGTCAATTCAAAATCAATGCATGAAACCGTATAGCATTTGGCTTCCCAATAGTTGACCACCTCTCCCTTGTTCATTGGTTCTTGGCTGACTAAGGATATGTTGGATCAAAACTAAGGTTTGATGGCTGATAGGGAGTGAATAACAAGGATGGGAGGGTGGTGGAATAGAGGATTAAAAATCGTAGGAGTATGGGGATAGGCTAGAGTGTTGGGAAATGGTAGGAATTAGGAATATGACAAGAGTGGTGGATACGTGGGTTTTTTTGAAATTGATTATAAGCAGTTACAGTCATCACATTTAACACTAAATTAATCTAAGAATTTAAATGTTAAAAATAAAATTGATAACAATACTTTACACTTTTATTGGTTGATCAAGAGTTGAGTTGGCATGCATAGGTAGGATTTCTTGTTCAGATATGAATAATCTTTGTTGTCCATAATAGGTCCCTCTGAGATAAATTTGGATGCAATAGGTCCCTCTGAGATCTGGAGAATGTTTGTGCAACCTCTTTGAAATCTGGAAAAGACTATATGTGTGCAACTTCCTTAATCTTTGATGTTTAATGAAGCCTCGGTGACAAGCAACCCTTGGATCTCTATTGAACTTTGTTGAAGCTTTGCTGAGGTAGCTTGAGATGGCAGTCTCTAACAGGTTCCTTTCATGTTTGTTGAACAGGTCCCCTATTGTTGGTGCTGGTATCATGGTCTTCTGAACAGGTCCCACTGCATAATGATTAAAACAGGTCTGTTTGATTAGAACAAAGACAAAAATAACTTCTTTATTGAAATACTGGAGTGCTAAAACAAACTTCTTTGAGAATTTACAATGAAGAGATAAGCTCTTTGAAAATTTGCAGTGAGGAGATGAGATAAAAAAAACAAAAATGTTGATGCTTCTCCCCCACTGAAGCTTTGACCTGTCCTCAAGTCATTATTAAATCGATGAATCAACAAGAAACAAAAGAACAAGGAATTCTTACCAGCCAAAGAATTGGTTTTCAAGTAAGAATTATGGGTTAGAGTGTGCCAGAGTCTGGTTTTCACATCTAACCATTATTATTATTTTTTTCTTTCTTTTTTTTTTTAATTTTTATTTTATTTTTTTTTTTAGATTTTTTTTTTAAATGGAAATGAAATGAACTAAGGTAGAGATACTACAGCTGAAGGCTGCAATATCTCAACCTCCCTTTGTTGAGATACAGTTTGAAGAAAATCCCCCTTGGTGATGGGCTTGTGATAGAGTTTCAACCTATGGCCATTGACAAGAAAGGAGTGACCTTCTCCGTCAATGGTAATAAGCTGGACTGATCCATTCTCATGAACTTGAACTATTTCATATGGGCCCATCCAATGTGTGGTAAACTTGGCTTTATGATCTCTGAATTTAGAGTCAAATAGTAAAGCCAAATCTCCTTCTTTGAACTGTTTTTTCTTGATATGTGCATCATGCCACTGCTTCCTTTGTTTTTGCATGAGGAGTGTTGTCTCCTCTGCTTGCTGCCTCATTTCATCCAGCTGGTTCAACTGCTGAATTCTTTCTTGTTGTGCTTCATTAAGATCAATTCCCAAATCTGCAGCCATCTTAAAAGTATGTATTTGAAACTTAATAGGAATCATTACGTCTTTGCCATACACCAACTGATATGGTGTAAATCCTGTAGTATTCTTCCACATGATTCTATAAGCCTAGAGTGCATATTTTAGCTTCTCCTCCCAATTCTTTTTGGTTCATTGCTACGGTCTTAGTGATAATTCCTTCCAATGTTTTGTTTGTTGATTCCACTTGGCCATTGGCCTGTGGATTGTAAGGTGTACTTCTTCTGTGTTTGATTTGATATTTTTCGGTGATGTCCTTAACTAATTTTGAAGTAAACCGAGTACCTTGATCTATTACTATCTCCCTTGGTACTCCATACCTTACAAAAATTTCTTCAAAGAGGAAATTTAACACTGTTTGTTCAGTTGCCCGGACTAGTGCTTTAGCTTTAGCCCACTTTGTCATGTAATCAGTACATACTAGGATGTACTTCTTACCATTGGAAGTTGGATTGATGGGTCCTATGAAGTCTAGAGCCCATTTTTCAAATGGCTCTAGGTGTACTTGAGGATGAAGTGACATCTCTTTTGTAGCTGTTGGCCTACCCATTCTTTGATAGCTATCACAACTCTTCACATACTTCTTGGAATCCTTGAAAATACATGGCTAGTAGTACCCAAGATTAAGGATCTTGAATGTTGTTCGTTTAGCTGCAAAATCCCCACCACATGGTTCATCATCGAAAGATTTTAAAATATCAATAATTTCATCATTTCTTACACATCGTCTAATAATCATATCATAACCAGTGTAAAATAAGTCGCCATTAACCCATGAGTATCGAGCACTTTGTTTAATTAGCCTCTTCTTTTCCTTTGGAGTAAAAGATGGTGGTGTTCTTCTTGTGGACAAGTAATTGACCAAGTCATCATACCAAGGATTCACTATTGAAATTGCAAATAAATTTTCATCTGGGAAAGAATCTTCAACCGGTACAGCCTCACCTAGATTTTGCAGTCTAGAAAGAAAATCTGCCACCTGATTCTCCTTACCTGGTCTATCTAACACTGTGATGTTAAATTCTTGTAACAATAACAACCATCTAGTAACTCTACCACTAGTTACTGGTTTATTCATTAAATGCTTAATGGTAGAATGGTCAGTATGCACAAAAACCTCATAACCAGTTATATAATGTCCGAATTTATTCACAACATGTATGACTCCAAGCATCTCTTTTTCTGTGACTGTGTAGTTTAATTCTTCAGGTGTTAGATTTTTGCTAATGAAATAGATGACATAATGACAAGACTGCTCTTTTTGGCCTAATGAGGCACCTACTGCAGTATTAGATGCATATGTAAAGATGTGAAATGGTAGGCTCCAGTTAGGTCCTTTTAAGACTGGTGTGGTTGATAGCTTTGCTTTGAGTGTTTCAAATGCTTGCTGACAATTATCATTCCAGTTGAAAGGTGCATCTTTGGCTAGAAGCTTAAACAAAGGTAAAGCTATTCAACTAAAATGCTCAATAAATATTTTGTAATAGCTTGCATACCCAAGAAAACTTCTTACCTCTTTTTGAGTCTTCGGAATTGGCAAATCGACACTGATCTGGATTTTTGATGGATCAACTTTAATGCCGTGAGAAGAAATATAGTGTCCTAATACTATCCCTTCATTTAACATGATAAAACATTTTTCATTGCTCAGGGACAGATTAGCTTCAATACATCTCTTCAAAACTTTTTCAAGATTCATTAATGCATGCTCAAATGAATCACCATACACTGAAAAATCATCCATATAAACTTCAACACAATCATGAACTAAATCAGCAAAAATATCTAATACAACTCTCTGAAATGTAGCTGGAGAGTTGTAAAGTCCAAATGTCAAAACATTATAAGCATAAGTGGCCCAAGGAAAAGTAAAAGTGGTTTTGTCCTGGTCCTCTAAGGCTATCCTGATCTGGTTGTACCCACTGAAACCATCAAGAAAAGAGAATGATGATTTCCCAGCTAATGTGTCTAGCACTTGGTCAATAAATGGTAGTGGGAAATAATCTTTGAGGGTGGCTTTGTTCAATTGTCTGTAGTCAACACAAATCCTCCACTTACCATTTTTCTTGGGCACTACTACCAATGGGGATACCCACTGACTGTCAGAGATAGGATAGATAAAATTGACTCTTAACAGTTTTTGTAATTCTTCTCTAACAACATCCTGAAGCATGGGGTTCATTCGTCTTTGTGGTTGCCTCACCGGTTTGACATTGCTATCTATATAAATATGGTGAGTGCATGTTTCAGGGTGGATTTCGTGCATATCGGTGTAGCCCCAAGTAAATTCTTTCTGGTATTTTCTCAATAATTGAATCAATTTCTCTTCCTGAGATGAGTCTAGGTGAGTGCCAATATTCAAAGTTTTTCCTGGACTAATCTCTATGGTCTTACTCTGTGTGTTTGTAATGGATTGGATAGGAAAAATGTTGTGAAATGTTGTTTGTAAAGAATTAATGGTGCATGTTTCCTGAAAATTTTGTGCCAAAAGTTCATCTGCAGCATGGTATTGGTCATTCCTCAATTCTTCGGAAACATCGAGAGAGGAACAATTCTACCAAATCATCCTTATCATGTTCTTGAAAATCATAGATTTGGTTGGTGCTGAAAATAGATTGAACTTTTACCTTATCATTGTATTTATCATCAAGCCATAAATTATGTGCTACTACTGGTGACTGCGCTGATGGGTAAAGAGTGAGTTGTTTTCTTTCGGTCCCTCGTGAAATGATCATATTACCTGATCTACATCCTATGAATGCATCAACAGTTGCTAACCATGGTCTACGAAGGATGATAGGGTGTCCTCCTAAATTGGATTTTGGCTGAAGAACTAAAAATTCCACTGGATACTCCCAAGAGTCCAGTGAAACAATTATGTCCTCCAAAATCCCTTCAGGAATCACTTTAGACCTATCAACAAGTTCTAGAACAATTGTTGTGTGCTGCAAGTTTGTGAGCTGGAGTGTTTTCATGGTTTCAAGAGTCATCACATTTATGGCGGCCCCAAGATCAATTAAGGTGTTTGGAATATGTATGTTGTTAATGATTGTATTGACTCTCGGAATACCGGGATCAACATACTTTTCCATTGAAATGGTGTTTGTCATAAGGCCAGCTAAATATCCAATAACATAAATGGTTTGTGGGTCAACTCTTTTCCTAGTAGGCTTCTTAAGGCACAGTTCTTTGATGGCTTTAGTATATATGGGAATGTCTTTTATGGCTTGTAGTAGCGGAATTTTTATGTAGACATTCTTTAGCTCATGTAAAACATCAAACTATGATATAGACATGGGAAGTGTTGTTTGGACCAATCGGTCTGGAAAAGGTGGTGGATGCAATGGTTGCATTTGTTTGTGTTTGATGTCATCATTTGGTTTCCTTTGAATGGGAGTTTCATTTTCATTTTCTTCGTTTTCTCCTTGTTTTTCAACTGTTGGAGATTCTTTGTGAAGTACCTTCCCAAACCTCAAATTGATATTTGCAAGGGTAATGTGGGATATGAGGGTCCCTCATCTATATTGCAAGCTGGTCTCTCTGCTCTGTTATTTGGATTTGGTACAGGTTGAGCAGGGATTTGAGTAGGTCTAGGAGGTTGTGGGTTAGATGGAAGTTGTAATTATGGTGGATTTATTCGTGGAGGAGCAGGCAATGCTTGTTGAGTGGGTTGGGGTTGATGTGGGTAAACAAATTGCTGCTAAGGATATTGCTGATATGATTGAGGATATGGCGAATATGGCTGATGGTATTGTTGATATGGCTGCGAATATGGTTGGTATGGTTGAGGTTATGGTTGATATTGTTGGGAGTATTGCTGAGATGGTCTCCATTGTTGTTGTGGGTAAATTTGGTGTTGCCATGGCATGGGTACATTCATGAATTCTAAGCATACATTTGATCATGTGTAGGAAATTGTAAATTCTGGTTTGGGAACATACCTTGAGGTGGAGGCCTTGGCTGGCATGGTCTCTTTGTGCCCATAAAATACACATTCTCCATATCTGTATTGGCTGCCACAGTACAATTCTTCAAAACCTTGACTTTAGAGCAATGAAATATATCATGATTTTCAATACAAAAGGCACAAACTTGAATATTTTGTAATGGGCAATCTTTTAAGGCATGTTTCTTCCGGCATTTTGGAAAAATGATAGCCATCATCTGATCTTCCTCCTCTTGTCTTTAATTAGCTTTAAGAGTTTCAATTTGAGTTCCCAAGGTACTCAACAAATCTGTTTTGAATTCCTCTAACAAATTTCCTATTTCAGCTCATGTGACACTTGCTGAAGCAGATTTTATGGATTTGGATGATATGGTTCTCTTTCCGATTTTGGCTTTGCTCCTAGATTCTTTTCAAATCGATCAGCAATCTCTTCGAAAGGTAAGGTGGAAATATCACCTTTGCCCATCAAATTAAGATCCTCTAAGTATTCCTCTCGAATTCCCTTCAAAAATGTTGTTCTAATGAGATCAAGACTCATGGATCGATGTTTTGATTTTTGTAAATTGTAAGCAAATCGTTCCAAGTACTCTTCTAAAACTTATCATCCTCCTTGTTTTTATATCATCCTAAAGATAATCATCTATAGAATCCTTTGAATCTGCCAATAGGGTTGGTATTTTCCTTAAGGAATAATTCTTCTGCATGCCATCCCATTCAGTTACTTGCATGGCATCAACCAAGTCCCATGAAAACCATCTTAGTGCTGATGCTTTAAATCTTTGTTGGGAAGAGTTAAGCCTAGGGCATCATCTAATGTAACCATATGTTCGACATACAATTTCAAACTCAAACAAGAATGAATCTGGGTCTTCTGAAGCCATGCCATAAAAGTTTGGTAACACAGAAGGAGGTATGTTTTTCATTTTTATTTCCTCATCCCGATTGTCTTCTGGTTCATGGATAGGAAATTTAAAGGTTGACTCTTCCTCCTCTCCTTGATCGTGTTGTTTTTCAGGAGTGGGTCTTCTTGCTGATCCTCCTCCTTCCTCAGCCATTTTTATAGATTCTTCTGGTGATTTGATCGCTTGTTCAGTATCACTCGTTCCAAAGAGTTTTTCTAGAGATTGTGGAGTTATTTTCCTGCTTTCTCTCTTTGTAGAATATTCAAGGGGATGTTTCTTCTGAGATTCGTGTGCCAATAGGATTTGTCTCTCAATAAGTGTAAGTCTTTGGCCTGATTTGTGTTTATCCTCTAATTTTTGTATGGTGATTTCCTCAGCTGGTGTTGTGTGTTCAGTTTTTCCCAAAGGGTCTACTCCTGGTGACAGGTTAGTTTTTCGATTGGGGGTTTTTGTGAATCTACCTCTATTATCTCTAAATCTAGGCATAAGCAAACATGACTTCTAAAGTGATAATGAAATCTGTGTTGTGCTTTTGTTTGTTTTTGTTTATTTAAACTTTTTTTATATTTTGATTTTTTTTTCGAAATCCTCTAACTATGACTCCCCGGCAACGATGCCAAAATGTAGTGGCCAATCTAGGGTGCTAGATTAGACTAGATTTATTATCAACCACGGTAAGTAAACTTCAAGGAACGTGTCTAAAGTCTATAGGCATAAAGGATTCCTAACTAAGTGTTTATTGTGATAGGCTACAATACTCCTTTACAAAATGTTAAATATGTTTCCTCTCACGTTAACACTCAGATCACCTAATTTATCTAATTGTCCTAAAGGTACAACGTATTGCTAGACTGAGATTTTAATCCTCTTACAAGGATGCTATGCACAAAAACTCTGTCTAGTTAACACTTAAGCATTCATGAAAAATCAAAAGCAAACTATATTTTAAATGCATGAAAATAGAGTCTATGGAGATGCTTTAAAATATAACGATGGATCAAATCTCTAACAATATATGGTTCAATGATCTATCGATAAAATATTCAAGCTATCACCATAAATACCATTTGCAAGAATTTCTAATCAAATCGACAAAATCATAGCCATGGAAATAACACTAAACACTATGCACACTATTCAAATTCAAAAACTGCTAAGGAAATGAAATTAATAGTATACCAATCCACGCAAGGCCCATCCACGATTCAATGGAACAATGAAGTAAACTCAAGCAACAAGAGTATTAATGCATAAACGCTATTAGATTAACATGGTCACTGTAATTAAGTTCTGAAGGTTGCAATCACATACAAGAGTTCTGTTTTCAAACAATACACAGAGATAATAATCGTAACTGCTTTCGAAAACAAAATAATACATAGTCTTTATCTACTTGTCCTTATCTGAATCGAATGTACATTCATTAAGCAAATGTTTCTGCTTTTACAGTGGTTTGATTTTTGGCCATCTCTAATCTAAAACGTTTTCCAAAAACAAAACGAAACTAGTTTGGGAAACCATGGCTTTTTGCTGCCTTTGTAACCAAAAGGCTGGGGTTTGACCAGCGTTGACTGCATAACCATGATCTTTTGATTTGCTGTAGAATCGATTTTTCACCATGCATGTACATTCGAGGTCTCGTTCCCATCCATTGTTTTGGCTTTCCTGTCATGCCACGTGTCAGATGATAAACCATTTACAGCATGTTATAACTTCTTGTAATCTTTTTGTTGAAAATTATTAATTTCTAACATAAAAAATCATAAATTAACTTTAATGTAAACTAACAACTATAATGCTATTAATTAATCAATTTCGATTGATATAAGGGGTCTATGGAGGAAACATATAGACAAATGATGGTGTTTCTAGAAGAAAAAGATGGTAATGAAATGGTACCAACATGGAGCATACTGCATCTGTTGCTCCACAGTTTTTTGCAATGGTTGCGAGGATTGCCCCTCTTTTGTTGCAGTTGACCTTGCTACAAGGTCGTTTTCCCTTGCTATTGCGTGGATAGCTCTGGCTGCAACAAAGGTTGCCCTTGTATTAACAAAGGTTTCCTTTATTGTTGTAGAGGTTGTCCTTACTGTTGCAAGGGTACTTGAATAGTTCCTCGGAAATTTTTGAACTAAATCGGGCCATTGCCACCGTGGAAAGTGGATGAGCTAAGCTAAATGTATTGCCAAGGTTGAAGGGTGTAAGGTGGATTAACTATTCCTTGGGAACCATATGGAAGGTAAAGAGTTTGGTATTGGACTTGAGCATCATAAGGCTGCTGATACTAGACATTGCTTGACCCAAAAAGACCAATGATATTTTGAACTTGCTGGTACTGGACATTTCTTGACCCAGCAGGACCAACGAGGTTTCGAATAATCTGAAAGAAGGTTGGTTCACACCAAGCATGTGAACCTATGAGCCACTCACATTGGTGGCACCTTACAGTATAGAAACATTCAGATTCTCCCCCCTAGGTGGTGGCACATCTTGGCCATTGATCGGAGGTATTGAGGACGTGATAGAGACCACCGATTGAGCTAGATGGTAACTGGGACAGATGATAAAAGAGGGTTCAAAATGGAGGATTGCACTGGGATTCAGGTAACAACATGTTGGGAGGTCGAGTTCCCAATGAATGGACCTATAGTAGACATGGCCCCAGATGCCCAAAAAGGGTTATGGTAAAGTGACGATGCACTAGGTGTACCAGAAACCAATTTTGCCAAGGATACATAATTAAGTAGCAATTCCTAATACATATTGATGGGAATGCTCCCTATATAGGGGAAACCTTCAGGACGAAATGGATATTCTTCCTCCTCGACAGTTTGTGGAGTAGAAAATTCTTACTCATCTGGAGAGGTGACTGGAGCATCACCTGGGGGTTCCATATCTTAGAGAAAACGATGGCGAACAACCAAAGAAGTACGAGGGGATAATTCCAAAGGAATACCCAGCTAGTTTTATAGATTTTACTGACGCTAAGGTGATATCACAACAGGGTCAAACAAAGGATTCGAAGGATAGATCACGAGTCCAATTTGACTGTCAGTGGTCAGCGAACTCTTAGGAGTTTGAATGGGATTGTCCAGAGACTCTGGGCCAAAATCAGCAGGTGACCCAGTATCTGAAGTAGGTGGAGGACGTGATGACAAAGGTTGAATGCTCAGAACAATTCCAAGTTCAACACCTTGGTCCTCGAATGACTCTGGTAATTCAGGAAATGGCTCCTCAGATAATCTTTCAAATGAAGGATAGGAAGAGGAACTAGGTGAACAAGATGGTTCAACCGTGATGACCTTATCTTAGTTAACAAGAAAAGAGAGAGATAAACTTCAAGGCTTTAAAATTTTGTTTAATGGAAACTCACGATTTGGTCCAAAAAGACTAATATGATGTTATAATATTGTGGGCAATCAATTTATTAAGATGCATAAATAGACTGGTGCTCTTTCATGTTTTAAGATTTGAGAAAGAAACAAAGATGACTCTATCACTTTCGATTGGAAACGAGCTCGAAAGGATAAACACTCGAATGATATTTTGATTTTAATGAGTCAAAACGATCAAATGACTGCTCTGGATGGTCTAGGTAAAAAGGATTACCAGGCAACAGTGAACTCTAGAATACCTCCCGACGAACCGAGAAGTACGGGCAGGCAATCTCCCAGAATGTTGTGTTCAGTGTATCACGTTTGCAAGGCAGCTGACTCAGCTTCCTATGGATAAAGAATTTCATCCTAGAGGGGTCCCCCATTATATACTCAATGGTAGGGGGAGCACAAATCTGTACTAGCGTTGTCTAATGCCGAAGCTAGTGACAACTGCTAGGTTTAAAGACGTCAAAACATGTCTCTAGCCTAGACCTTCTAGATGTGATCATGAGATTTCAAATGTGCCTTAGTTTAATTGAGTTCGTTTTTAAAGTTTATCTTGAGTTATGTCTGAGTGTTCATGCCTCAGCGATGTGACTCGAAAAACCCTAAATGCAACTAAATGAGACAAGACCCTTTCAATTCGATGAATTGTCTACACTAGAGAGGGTAGAAAACACACAATCAAATGCAAGCAACTAAGAAACTGAAAGCAAAATGATTTTTCACTACTTCACTTTTTGAGAAAATAAACTAATGAAAAATACATTCCAATTCCTAATTTCCTAACAAGTATATTTCTAACAGTCTTTCCAAAAGAAAAATGAGTTATTTTTCTTTTCAAATGCCAATGTTATCCTAGTATTTAATGATGCCAACTACCGTAGCAAACTAATGTAGCAAACTAGAATTTCATACTTTTCATGAAATGACGAATTTTGTTTTTCGCATAAAACACTTCAATAAACAAGTTTTTTTGGACAATTAGGTCTTTAAGCAAATGAAAACACAAAAGTAGAATCTCTTTCAGACTAGTGAAACACTGACTTTACCAAAAACAAGACAAGCAATGTGATCCATGACGGAAAAGAAACGTTTAGACAAGAAAAATAAAACTTTTCAAACTTGTGGAATGGAGGTCAAAGCCGTAGAAGGACCATAAATGAAATACAAGGAGTAAATTCACCAACAACTCAACTCACTGAATTCACAATCAGGTGAATGGATGACAATCTGGATTCCCTAGTGCCACTAACCATCTAATGACCCAACAAATCAAGCGAAAGTATGACAAATCAATAAGCAAACAAATGAAATGAAAAGCAACTTTCTAGTTAGGGAGAAAATGGTCTAAAAGGCTTATGGGTTTGAAATCATGAGAGCAAAACATACTAGCCAAGATTTTGGACAAGCCATAATCTTCACTTACATGCATCGGTGCGACTGCCTAACTAACAACAAGAACCAAAAGGAGTTCGGCGCCAAAATTTGCTACTATGAATTTCAAACTTAGACCAGTAAGAAAAGGAAAATAGATAGAACCAAACGGAAAAAGTGGAACTAGAAAAGTTCACACAAAACCATGAAATATCAAACAAAAAAATAGAAGGATTGGTTCCCCAATATGGTCACCAATTTGTGGTGAAGTAAAATTATGAGTGCAGACACAGACAATTCCTCTAGCCCGATGATGGGTATAGCCATAACCAATACATTCTATGGAATATTTCCTTAGGTTATAACCAATTAATAGGGCCTACCTATTAGTATGCTTATCCAATTTGGTGATGAACTTTCTTGCTCATTCCAACTATCTCTAATTTCCTTCTTCGCACACTTGAAACAAGTAAACAACATCAAAAAACAACCGTTATAATAGACAAATTGTAATTTAACCTACTTAACAAGTCAAGAAACATTAATCCTTGAACATGTAAGACGACACATCATGTAGGAAATCAATCGATCATTGCATATATATTGAATCAAGAAGAGATTACAACCATTGTCTTGGTGTTGTCATTCTCCTCTAACAAAACTATGTTCCCACACACTTCCGTTAGCATTCCATGATGGCCTCAACAATGACATTTTTAAGTCTCTTCCTTTTATGCTTCACACTAAACCAAATTCATGCTTCTCCTTGACAAAGCTAGAGAGATACAACTATGAATAGTTTGTTGTTTACTCCTAACTTAATTAGCACTAGCACACCAATCTTAACACTACAACACTAGCTTGTGCTTGGGAAAAAGGGAGGTTTATATAGCATGAATGGATGGGAAATAGATCCTCCTCTCATGGGAGAAGGTCGTATCTCTTTAGGTAGTTCCATCCTTATAGGGGAAAGGATCCCAAACTGACATATTCGACCTCATCTGGCCAAACCATTTACCAGTATTTCATTACGAAGCTTCTAGAGCTGGAAACTTTGGATCCTTATTTAAAAACTTTCCATAAGAGTACCAGCGCAACAGGAACAAAGCTCAGTCACTCCATTCGGCGCTAGGGATAATGTTAATTCCTGCATATCAATGCAAGGAGGAGAAGGTTCATTAGTGTCTATCTTGTAAATTGGGAAAAACAAGAGATTTTGAAGAAATGGTGCAAGAGGGAATTGTTTTGTTGATGAAGAGGGACAAAATGGGAGTTTCTTCATGAAGGGAAAGCATGTAGTGTTCACTGTACAGGTCCTCCAGGATCTAGGAATGGGGAGTACAGGGACAGTGAGAAAATGTTGTGTAACACTAGAGATTCTCCAAACTAAACAATTTCACCCCTAATGCAGCTAAGAAAGCTAAAATAATGCAAGATAAATGTTAGACCATATACCGAGAACAAACAACATGTTGAATGGTCGCATGGATTTCTTGCAATTGCCTGGGGAAGATTTGCTCCTCTTTCACTCCAGAACACTCTCACAATACTCAAATAGTGAAAATTAATGGTCCAAAACCTTCTTGTAGTCACTGTGGAGGTATGAATCACCTTAGTTAGTGATTGAAATAGACATTTTTCATTTCCTATGTTGTTTATCATACACCATTTCAATATACTTCCAATATTACTCATGCTTTGATGAAGAGGTTTCAGTGTTGAATTGTAGAAATGACCATGTTCGATTCACTATGAGCGCTTTCTTTTATGGGATCTTTTCTCGCTCTTGAATTGAAAAATCCCTGAGTTTTCGTCATCAGGCTCGTAAATCTCCTACGACAACAATATGAGCACTTTCTTTTTTGGAACTCTTTCTTGCTCTTAATTGAAAAATCCCTGAGTTTTTCCCTTCTTTGGGCTCATTAAATATACAAAGAAGGCATGAGCAGTTCATTTATCTCTTTTTCCTCACTCATTAAATTGAGAAATTTACCTCAAGTCTTCTTCATTTGACTCATTAAAATTTGACGAAGATCTATTTAGTTTGTCGTCTTGTGACTCATTAAAATTTCATGACGAATATCAAGTTAACTTCGTCCCATCATACTCTTAAGAAAATGAGGCAAGCATTTATTGAGAATAGGTTTATCACTTTATCCAGACTCATTAGACTAACTTATGGAAAAGGAACCATGTCAGAAATACTATTAAAATTTTGTCGCACCTGGTTAATAACTATGACAAAGGGACCCCCTTGGAGTTTCTCTTTACGATCGTTTCAGACTCTCTTAATATGAAAAGATCACCGATTTTACCATTTGGACTTGCTAAACTTAATCCGATGGGGAAAATTGGACAACACAATTACTTTATGTCAGTATTTTGGATAGGTTTTTTTTGCAGCAGTAGTTCCCTTGAACATGGCACTCCCTTGGTAAAACCTCCTTTTTGTTGACCTCTCAAAATGAAACTTACCATCCTATGAGTTTATCCAATATACTCCATTGTTCTTGCATCCCTGTATCCTAACACTCTTTGGTGTTCATGAGTCTAGAGTTGTTTGGTTAAAACCTTTGTGTCTTGCCTTCTATTATTCAAGGGATCCCTTTATCCTCTGTTTCCTATATCAAACCATCAATCATATACTTCCATTATGCCCTCTGTCGATTTGACACATTGCTCAAAATTTTTCTTTAAAAAACGATCATTCTTGTCTCATTTTTTGTCAACTGATGTAGGGCACATTATTGCCTACCATTCTACAGATATCTTCCTATCAACTTCAACACTCTATCTAGGAAGAAAATCCATAAACATATCAGTGCCTTGGAAATTGCAAACATTAATGGAAATTTACCTTATGTTTGATCAAGTGTTTTCATTATTGGTTCTTGATTGAATGATTCTACGAGTGTCCAACAACAACATCATTATTTACACTCTCCAGATTGTACTACGCATCTTGGAGACCATCATCATTATCTATGGCCATCCTCGCATTTGTTAACAATTTTCATTATTGACTAGTAATCAAATGATTTCATACATGTTATACCTCAACACCTTTATTCATTATTTCCTCTCCCAAGCTACGTACATTATTTTTTGGAGACAACTCGTCAGGATGATCCTATTATGACATAAGTTCCACATTGTTCTTAATGGTGGACATGATCATCATATCTCTTTGTTGAGAAATCACTTTGACATAGCTACTATGCGTGGGAATGCTTTACTCGGGACATGATTTTAGATTTTACATATGTGGTTGTATGAGGTTTCTCATAGTCCTGAATCTCTGATCCTCTCTCTCTTTTTCCAACATAGAATTTCTAAAATATTTCGGTGATCATCTTCACTTCTGATCTCACACTTTAGGGGGCATCTTTTATATAGGAAAATGACCTCCTCATCAGCTCAGAGGAGAAAGGCATTTTGATTGAAAGATTGACCAAGTTCACAATCGTGTTTTTCAGGGTAATGCTCCCCAGGAACTAGCAAGGAGCTTTATAATGCTCCTCAACCATGAACGAGGTGCGTTAGTCCCTAGGGTAACTCTCTATATTTCCTTAGGGATAGCGTTAGTCAGGTTTGGTGAGTTTTTGGAGGTCAAAGGAGCGGGTTGACTGAATAATATCCTACAATTTTCTCATATGTTTACCCAAAAAGTAGGAAACATCTAGATTCAACCTATTTGAGGATATTACTATTCCTAACGGAGTCTAATGAACATGGAAAGAGCAATAAAGCATGGAAAGATCCCAATTTTTTCCAAAGGGAGCTCATGAAAGAGTTGGCAAGGTTTAGCCTCTCATTCTATATATTTGAGGCTTGGGACATTATGAAAAAGGTCGAAAGAATTGAAAGGATGACCTATTGACTGTCGAAGCTTTGCATTAGAAATTGGTTCACCAAGAGGTTAAGAATAGAGGGAGAGGGAGAGGATATGGAGGAGTAATGGAAGCTTGATGCAACTGATGGTTTTAATCACTCTTTCTTATGATTAATATAGACCTGCAGTTGTGTTGTCTGCCCCATGGTGTTGATGTTGTGATTCATTTACATGCTTATTCAATACCATTGATTATGAGTAGCTTAGTTCTGTGTAGTTAGATATCCTTATGTATTATTGTTTTGATTATCAAGGTTATATGTTGTAGTATTATTTCTCATCTTTTCTATGTGCAGGTATTGATCTAGGAGCTAGCTGAGAGGTCTTCCACTCCACTACTTTGGGTTCCCCGCAACACTACACCAAGATGTGAGGTAAAACTCTTCCTTCTTGTTTTGATTATCATTTCATTGATATGGATATGTTCATGTCTCTTTTTGCTAGTTGCAGCTAATATGATATGTCTTCCAAGGATTTCAGGAATATCCTTGAGTGTATTTCCACCACAATCACCCATGCATTAATCCCTATAGCACACATGCAGAACATGGCTAATGGTTCAACATATTTCTATATTTTGCAATGACATGAGAGGGAAACACTGACAGGGTTTATAGAAAGAGGGTCATAGGGAGACTAACCAATTTCAAAACTCGATCATAACCCTAATGAATTGAGGCAAGCATGGGGAACCTGAAATTTTCTGAAGTACCTTAAAATTTTGGGTGTTCTTGTAGTGGCTACAACACCACCCTTTTTTTACCTAGGATTTTTTTTACAAAATAGGAAAATTATCTTTTTCCCTCTCTAAGAATACATTTCTATCTATCTATGCTTTATCCTTATTTTTCCATCTCGTAGAACATTTCTCTCTGGTTATATTGTTTCTTATCTTTCCACCCAACATAACATTTCTCTCTTTCTATGTTTTTTCTTGGTCGCAGACTTCCTCCCTAGAATATTGGAGAATTATAGAAGGTTGCAACTATGACCACTATCACTTTCCTCTTTTTTGTCCACTTGGACTTAACCACTTCAATAGTTTTTCTGGAAACAAAGAAGCCAAAAATAATTGCATGTTTTTTCCCATAATTTTTCCAAGATAAAAGCAATTATTTTATTATAACAAAATTTATTTACATAATTCAATCAAACTTAGTCTTGGTCCTTTTTAGTCAATTTAGTTGTCCTAAATGTATTACATAAATTATCACCCGGAGTTGGTAAACTTGTGAAGTGCAAGTGCACTATATATGCTAGATGCCTTTTCAGTTTAGTAAGATAATGGTTGTGGATGGTTTATTTTTAAGGATTTTCTTTATTCCTATGTTCCTAATGAAAACTACATATTTATAATACATTCAATTCTTGAAAAGGAAAGTAAGGTAAGATATCATGATCTTCTTTAATTGACTATTTTTAGTTACTATGTAAATGATAAAAACAAATCTATCTAAATTAATGTTCTACAAAGATAATTACCTCTACTCTTAAAATAATTACTTCTATTCAAAGATAAAATTCATAAAACAATCTAGATTAAGATCTACACACTGCAATTGTCAATCTTAATTGAAATATTGAAACAAAAGGGGAAAGAATGTGATCTAAACAAATATACCTATTTATGAAAGGAAGGAGATTTATATACAATCCTATTTTAAAAAGCATGAAATGAATTGAAATCGACACAAAACAAATAAAAATATGATAATGCAATTCTGGAAAAATAATCAAATGAACTGAACTGAATACTAAGAAAATGAATGAACCTCAACTGTCTGTAGGGGTCCTCCACAATTTTTTTTTTTTATAACTCTATCTCAATAGTTAACTACGCATGTGTTATAGACATTTTTGGGCACTTCAACCCCAATCACAAATGTCCATAAACTGAGGGCTCTTAAGTCCCTAAAAGGGTTGCTTCATTCCCTAAAGGAACAAGGTCAACTCATTACATCATCTCCCAGAAGTTCTCCACTGAAAACTACTCAGAAATGGTCAAAATTGGACCATATGGAAAGCTCCATGCAGAGGGTGCGATACATGTCACATTCCCAATGTACAGGGCGTGATGCATACTGTTTTTCTCCTCTGTAGGGTGTGATGGTAGGGAATGGACAAATGGCAGGTACCAAAATGCGAGGTGGAAGATCATAGAATCTTCCAGAAGCTTCCCCTCTGACACTTGCCACTCCATTTTTAACCATGGATGAGTAAGAGATATTCATTCTCCAAGTGGAAGCAGGAACTATCAGAGAGAAGACACTAATCAAGATCCCAAAAGATGACTCACCTCTTTGTAATCCTCTATATATGGATCCCTCTTCACAGAGATCTGGAGGCTGGAATTTTGTAACTTATAGAGAAGTGTTGTTGGTATTTTGGGGTACATTCACAGTGTTGGGTGATTTTGCTTTGCTTGAGGTGAAGAAGTGCTTCTTAGCTGGAGGATGATGCTGGGCTAGAGCTACTCATGGTTGTAATCTTCTTGCTACTTTTTATCTGAATAAAGTTATTCTTGTTTCCTTCCATATTCTAGTGTACTTGTTTACATATGCTTGTATATGGTTAATGTACATCTGATCCTGCATTATTTATGAATTTAGATCCTTGTTTCTTGCATAGTAGTATGTTTTTGTGATTCTACAGGTCCTTTTGAAGCTGAGCAGACAAAGAGCAAGTGGAAAAACTCTATCAAGAAGGAGAGGGAATTGAGTGCAAGACTCGGGTTGGCCCTCTTGGTTCTCCTCTCATCTATTTCATAAAAGGAATCAATAGTAGATTTTGATTGTTTGTTTCTAAGATAGCCACCCATCTTAGTGGGAATAGTAGCATTTGTGTGGACACTATTCCCGTATAACAAAATTGCGACTCCACTGGGGAACGACTAGATTACTTGTTAGCCTATCTATCTTTGTTTCTTTTATAAACATACAGACGGAGCCTGAAGTCAAGCAAGCTAGCCTTTGAACTGCATTTGTCATAAAAATGTAAAGTAGATCAATGATAGTTCAGTTAATCTCTGGGTTTTTGTTTATAAATTAAACAATAGATCGGCAAGCAATTTAATTGCCTTGAGTGGTGGCTTTAGTAACCTCTTAAATCACCCCTGTGTTTTACATACATTGATCTGTACTTATTCATCTTAAACACTTGAACTAAACTACAAATTGTGAGTAAAATCTCGTTCAAATTCTCGCACTGTAACCATCGCACCCTGCCTTCAAGGTAGCCTGTATGCATCGCACTTTGCGAATGGAGTAGGTGCGCTGCATACTGGGTTTACTATGTAATAGGTGCGATGGTCAGGGAGGACTGATTTTACCCTCCGACTGTGGATTTTTCTCACTATTTTCAGTCTTATTCAAGAATTTTTTCTGTCTGTAATCAGTGTGCTTCTGTGAATACTCCCTTCTCTAGCATTATTTTGCCTCGTTAGTGCAAAGAACTCTAAACGTTTTTTTATGTATTGTGTGTCGTTTTAGTTCTCTTTTGCAAAAAGTAACATAGGCGAACTGTCATCTCTAGATTTGAAAGTGTCGTAGCTGTCATTTTCTATTTTAGAAAGCAATCCCATTGTTTTAGATAGTTGATTATATGGTTATTATTGGATAAGATTTGATTTACTAGTTTTAAAGTGTCGAAAAGCAATTTCCATTTCAAAATCGCAAAGTTTCTCTCTTTCTTTCACTTCGTTTTGAAAAAGAATTTTGTTGAGTACAGTTGCTTTAAAAGTAATTCAGTTTTTCACATATTTTTCTTAGTGTCATTTACAGATTAAGAGAGCTGAAAACCAATACATGCATGTCCATTTTCATCTTGTATGCTTGGCTTGATTTAGGATTGTGCATATTAGCGTGTTCTCTGTGCTCTGTGAAGAAAAGATGCTTGACTTTCTTCCCCTTAGTAGCTAGGATTTTCATTGCTGAAAGAAGATAAAACGTCTGTTTATCATCTTAGACTGCATTTAGGAATTATACATACATCACGTGGTGAACCTGAAAGTAAAACTGCTAAGCAAGATCAACTTAAAATAAATCTCAATGAATCTAACAATGCTTTGGAACTTAACGCAACATCTATAGTTCTAGGCTAGAGACGTATTCCGACGTCGTAAAGCCTTGTAACTGTTTCTTCCAGTGCTGGTTGGGTGATTCCTCCACTCTAAGACAGCAAGTGCCAGTACGGACTTATCCTCCCACGTACTGTCGCGTATATATTGGGAGACCACTATAGGCTGCATCCTTTATCCTTAGGAAGCCGAGTCTGCCGCCCTATCGATCGTAATGCATCGAACACAGCATTCGGGAAGACTGACTGTCGTACCGTAAAAAGTATTCTACAATTTTATGATTGGTTTGGTCATCCTCTTTGCCTAGATCTCCAGAGAAGTCCATTTTGCTCCTTTTCAGACTCCTTAAAGGAAAAGGTCCTCTGAGCGCTTGTCACTTCAAGCTCAATAAAAATTGAAGGTGAGTAGAGTCATCTTTTGTTTTTTCTCGACTCTTTAAAATTGAAAAAACAAGTTGTGTCAAAGCGTCTAAAATTCATTTAATTTGAAAAACATTTTTCCCTTTTCCTTTGAGTTGATCAAGTAATCCGCAATAGTGGAATAAAGTCAATGAAAACCCCATCGTTCGCGGAGACTTACAAGTCAACCATTGTTGACTTTAGAAGTGAAGCCATTCTGGACGAAGCGAACTCGTTTAACTAGATCAAAGTCCCCTAGGTTGGTTGTGGCAAGCACTCCAACATCCTTAGTGACTCCGGTTACTCCGAACATTTCTGGAATCCATGCCTCTACAGAAGAAATTCCGCAATAGTAACATGACATTACAATTGATCCTAGTGTGACGGTTAACACTTCTATTCCTTAACCAGTTACATCTTCTTCGGCACGAGAAATATTTTACACACCTGATAGTCTGCCTCTTCTTCCTGGATTGATTTCCATAGAAGAGATTGTGGAAGATCCTCCATCTAGCACTCCAACGCAACTTGGAGCTGGGATCACCCTATATCTTTCTTCATCAGAGAATATTCACCCTCCCTCGGAAGTTCCTGAAGAATCGCTGAGGAATCTTTTGGATGGACTTAATATGTCTGAACAACCATCAACATCAAGGAATCTGTCACTTGACACACCAATAGCGAAATTTCCTTCTGCTATTCTGACAATGTTCATCGGCGTGCCATCTGTCCCAACCAGTTTTCAATCGTTGGATGGAGTCCATCTTGGGACTATTTCGACAGTATGCAATGTTCCTGTTTGGTTTTCCGGAATTATATCTGGAATCTCTTACGTTGAGTCTCGACAAATTGATCCGTCACAAGGTCAATTTGGGCAAACTGGTCCCCAAAGGCAAATTATTTCTTTGAGCACTGGATTACCGTTGTATGGAGGGCCATATACCCTTTCATTGTCTTCCCTAGAAGGGCAACCATGCGTGAGTTTGCAACAAAATTTGGGTTATGCTGGAATCACAACTAGCGGTTGGGCACCAGTCCTGTCTCAACAACCAAGAGTTGTATGCTCGATACAACAAAGTTCACCTAAGGCAAACATTCCCACTACGCCGGCTATTGTAGCTGTATCGCAAGTACAAGTGTCACCAATTGTACACCAACCTCAAGTTTCGTAGGTTGCAATACAAAAATCTCTTGTACCTTCGACACAACCACAATCACCCACTAGTGGAATGACACAGGTTCAAATGGGGAACACCAACCCCCATCTTGGTGAAACAATGAGCGTTGGACAACAGTCCATGGCTTCACAACCATGGCTAGTGCAATACCAACAACTGCAATTCTAGCAAGCTTACCAAGGATATGAGCAACAAGTCTTTTCGAGTAATGGGCAGCAGTATCAACCATATCATAATGGTTATGCACATCAACCTTACCAAATTTACCAGCATCAAATGCATTATGCTGGTATGCAAAGACCGACTGCTCAAATGATTCCATCTTATCCTGGGTATGCTCAACCAAGCCTAAATCAATAGTTGCACTTTGTGGCAACTCTAGAGTTACCAGATCTAAGTCGACTAACGAATGATCCAATTGCCTACGCCCCTTGGTGGCTGACGATCCCGCATAAACTTCCATCAGATATTCCTAAATTTAATGGAAATCTGGGCGAAGACCCATCGAATCATGTGATGACCTTTCATCTATGGTGTTCGTCAAACACTCTCAATGATGATTCGATTCGGCTTTGCCTCTTTCAGTACACGTTAATTGGTCCATCAGCAAAGTGGTATATCGAACTACCTAGAGCTTCATTTGATAACTTCAGTACTGTAGCCACAACCTTTTTAACCCATTTTCAATTACCTATCAAGTACGAGACATGAACTGAGTTTCTCACCAATTTCAAACAAACGATAGCCACTCACATATCCAATCATATTCATGAGTGGTGGCATTGTCGTAGAATGGTGAAAACATATGTTCCTAATAAACTATTGGTTGAATGGTTTATTGAGTCAATGTTACCCGCTATTACAGAAGTTGTGGAAAAGGGTGGAGTCGTCACTCAAGAGCATGTTATTGCTCATGCACAATATCTAGACTTGATCTATACTCAATCTGGCTTTCTCTACGATAAAATCCCTGACGCTCCTAGACTAGAATTCTCCATCCCTCCACCTCCTAAATCAAACAAAGACTCTTATGTCGGAGATGGTGTGATAGGCACGACAAGCACTAAAACCGCAAAGGCCAAATCCAAAAAGGCCCGCACGGTTTTTAGTCAAGATGAAAATGAGGAACTTCTAGCCTCAGAAGTAAATGTTGTATCAACAGACAAAGGCAAAGAAACTAAGCAACCAGGAAGCAAGAAGAAAAAACAAGGGAAGAAGAAAAACTAGGGAGACTCATCTCCTAGGAAACGTTCTGCAAACCCTTGTGGCAATGCAAAACCTAAAAGTCCATGCAGTATATGCGACGAGGATCATTGGACCTGAGAATGTACATATAAATAAGAACTTAGAAAATTCTTCAAAAGTTCAAAAACCTCGGTTGTATTGACGGATTCGTTTCCAAACCCAGGAACAAATATGGTTGCTAGCGAAAATTCTTCCCGGTCCCAAGTTCTAATGTTGTGAGTCTTGAAGCAACTGAATGACACTCTTATAACGACAAGGAGTAAAGATTATGGGAATCCACAGATGTTGAACAACAAGGACAATGACCAACCTAGTAGTTCAACAATAACGTCAACAGAAGTCGTGCCACCCATCATTCCTGAATTAACAATAAAACCGCCAAAGGGAGTAGTACACAAATCGACGTTTAATCCTCGTGCCCGAGCAGCACAACACTATACTATAGTGGAGGATTTAGCCGAATCGCCATCCGCGATGTCGACTCTTGAAGTACTGGAAAATTGCCCCTCCCAAAAGCAGGCTTTATTGTCAGCAATAGGTGAGATTGACCCAACGGATTCCAATCTTGTATCTTTTAATCATAAAGGATATGACCCACAGTTGCTAGCTATACTAGCTTCCCTCATTCAAGTGAAACCCCTCAACAAAACTGTTCATAGAACAATTATTGACGAGGGAGCATCCACATGTATCATGTTGATGAGTTGCTAGAAAACTCTGGGGTCTCCATCTTTTTCGCTATCGTCAACAACATTAAAAGCATTTTATGGACAAACGTACACCCCGTATGGGATACTAAGTAACTTGCAAGTCGAACTGGGGAGCAAAACAGTAGAAATCGATGTTGAAATCATCAACATAAATCTTGATTACAACATCCTACTGGGAAGACCTTTGATATATGCCATTGCAGTTGTTGTGTCGACCTACTTTAGGAAAATTGCATTTCCTTCCCAAGGAGGAATTACAATCATCAACCAACAAACTTTTCTCCACAACAGTTCGCAAGTTACAGGAAGCATTCCAATGATCCATGGAAGCCCTAGCATGATTCATAATATTGGAGTAGGCCTACTAAAAGACCCTACATTAATGGGAACCTTTACCCTACCGCCTCCTACCAATTTGGCGGAAGTGGCTAATGTAGGAACTTGCAATATGATATCTTCCATTCAAAAGATGTCAGAAAACGATGTTAAGATGGATCATTCGCAGGTTTTGCCTCTAACCCCGCTAGAAATATTATAGCAATATAGAAATCAATGTTCTCAACATGGGAGGAAAACCAACATCAACACTTTTCAAGAGTTTGGATAGATAGGTCTAAAGAATATGGCACCCCTTCAGATCCTTGGTCGCAAGTACAGCTTACAGACGAAGGAATCATTCAACCGATGATGATCGATGGGGCACCATGGGAAATCACCACCATCGTTCCCATCTTCTGACTTGTAAAGAAGATAATTCCGGCGACCTACAACATCCTTTAGTATTTGACTTTCTGATGAATACTGTAAACATGGTGGATTCCGAGAGAAACCTATCCAATATCGAAGAGACTATT
>APFE030939380.1:3648-42209 GCA_000404065.3 Pinus taeda | reverse complement strand
CCCCCCCCCCACGGGGGTCTGGGGGGGGGCCATATCCCAAGTTGGGGCCTTGGGGAAGCACCCCCGAAGCTAAAAATAGATGAAAATTTTCCTTGTAAAATATTGTAATTTTGTATCAAATCTGGGTCATTCAATAGGAATATGATTTGACGGTAGAATTTATGTTAATTTAGTGTTTTTTTTCCCTAGAAGGAAACCCTTGATTTATATGAGGGAATTGTATTGCGACTGTGTATTATTATTCTAAGCGAGAAAGGAAGAGGGGATTGTGTGAGAGAGAAAAGGAAATTACAACGGACCTTTTGTAGGTTGTATCTCTTCATTTTGTTGTACAATATGAAAGGAAGGACTGGTTGTTTCTCCGTGGATGTAGCAATCTAGGTGAACCATGTATATTTGTGCCTCTCTTGTTTTATATGTTTTCGGTGTTTAGGTTTCCGCAATATTTTTTGTGTCCCATTTCTCTATAATATATAATTTTATAACAATATGAAAGATGAAGAATTGTTATAGAATATGTAGGATAATGATTAACATCCAGTATAGTCTCTAGAAGAAAAGTTGTGACTTGGTAATCAAGTTTGATCCTTGGGAACTCTAATGCATGAAGGAAGCTCATATGGAGATGGACCATGAGAATGTTGATGGAACGAGAAGGTCATCATAATGAGGTAAGTCTGATTTTCATTATTGTTGGTTATTTAATTAACATATTATTAAACTCTACCTAGTAGAATGTTGCAGGGATACATGATGACATTTGAGGAAAGTTCAAATGTATGGATGAAAATGTATGAGGATTATTGAGGGAAGATCAATATCTGGTGCCTGGCAACTGTGAAGTCAAGATGAAGGTAGAAGTGCAAGAAGATAACCTGAAGGTCAAGGGAAGATCACTTTCAGGAAGAAGCTATGGTCAACTTGAAGTTTGGAAAGGCTCAATGTAATTCCTTCATATCAAAGAAGAAAGTGATGAGCAAGAAGCCTGGCCTGGAACCTGTCACAAGATTGAATAGAGAGGGTGGCTCCATGATACCTCAAAATAAATAAATTTAGATTATGCAAAGGAAAGAGGGATCCATGTAGCTATGAATAATTGGTATTTTATACACTTATTAAGACAAGATGTAGGGATTATGATGATGACTTCCAAAATAGAAAGGAAGTCTAGATCTCCTCTAATTTTGAGAGGGAGTAAAAGAGTCTCCTTGTATAGGAGAAAGGCTATATTCTAAAGATTAAAGGATAATAGGGATGTCCTCTCTAGTTGAGAGGGAGTGATTTTGGACATCAGATGTGCATTCTCCTCTTTAGGTGATGAAGAGAGAGTGACAGAGGATTGAATAAGCATTTATGGTTTCCTTGAGGATAATAAATCTAAGAAAGGAAAGGTATTAACACTCTTTGAGGATGTCATAGGTATCCAAGAGAAGAGTGGTCGAAGAAGACCTGTATTCTAAAAGGACCAAGATTCGATATCTAAGATAAGAATGGTCGTAAAAGGGTATTCCTTGTAGACATTCATATGGGGTATGTACCTTGTAGAGGTAGTGTGGTATCACACGTAAATCCTCCTAGCATAATGCTCTTGACTAAAGTAAATCTTTTCTAGTTAGGCCTCAGAAACAATGTTGTTCATGATAATGATGCTTACAGTATGGCTTGTCAATCCAACTCTTCTTATGAGAAGTCTTTATTTTGAGATATGATGTTGTATTGGTTGTACAATTATGAATACCTCCCTAGTTAAGAGGGAGTGTTGAGAATGTAACTTGTTTTGGTCTTCATAATTGTTGTACTCATTTTAATATGTATCCTATGTAACAAACAAGAAAATAAAATAAAAAGGTTATTATTATTAAAGCATAATTTTCATCCTCATTATTAATGGTATTCTAAGTAAAATCATGTTCTTCGTGCTTCTCGGGTTTGTTAGGTCTTAGGATTTATTGTCTTAAGTCAAAGGAGTCAACATAATGTTTACAAGGCCCTTTCGGGAAAAGTATAATTGTAAAAAAGGAATTATTTTGAGTCTAGATAGTCCAGAAAACTCCAAAAGTAAAAGTTGACCATAATAGTTAAAAGTAGGCCTAAAGGAGGGAATTAGACTCCTTGAGAAGGATATATAAAGAAGCAATTCAACCTCGTTTAGACATACTCGCTTCACAAGTTTGATCTATCAAGAAAGAGTTTGATCTGAAGCTGGAAAGTAGGAAGAAGAAGAGCACAATTCTGGGAGAAGAATGAAGGACGAAAAATCCTCTCTTTTGGGATTCATCTCTCTCACACATGCAAATTTCTAAAATTTTTGTTAATATGAAATTTCTTGGAAGGTGTACCAAAAAAACTTCACTTAAGTCACTGGTGACAACTGACCCTAACAACAATTTGTGGTTGCTTACGCTTTAGATCTGCAACAATAAAATGAGAAACACCTGCAACACAAATACATACGTGATTCAAAACAACAAACAACAATATATATCCAATGTAATAACCCAATATGGAAAGACTTTAAAATGAATAATAATATTTATTGATAACACCTAGTGAAGGAGATATACAAAAAGGGTATGCAAATCCCCCTCCGTGGGGCGAGTCCTTCGATGTCCTTGATGCTTCAGTAGTTGATTCTCTCTCTCAATATATGAAAAGCCCAAAACAATGTGTAGAACTCAGGTGGGAGCTGAAATGGAAGAAGACGATAATGGTGATGATGATAATGATTATGGTGAATAATGAATGGAAAACCCTCTTATTTATAACAAAGTATTGTGTTGATCTCAAAAATGGAAAATAATTAAACAATATTGACCAAATTAAGATCTAACCGTTATGAATACTTTATTATATTTTTTGGAGAGGGAAAATATTTTCAAAATGGTCAAATATCTTTATTTAGAAATAATTAACAAATAAAATGATTTATTAATTATTTCGTGAGGATTAAGACGTGTGAAATTGAGATAATTATTAAATAGTGATTTAACAATTATTCCAATAATAGAATTAAGGAATAATAAATGATAGTGGTTTATTTAATTATTCGTAGGTGATTTAGTCAAACGTGACAAGGAATAATTATCAAATTGAATGATGTAATAATTATTCCTAGAGAAAATTAAATAATTAATGATTTATTCAATTGTTCTCATGGGGTTTTTTAATTTTAACTAGAAATAATTTTAAAAAATGGTTTACTAAATTGTTTTGCATGGTGAAAACTGCGTAACTACTTTTACAAATAAAACTTGGAAGGTCACTAAAGGAACCTTGGTAATAGGAAAATTAGAAAAGGTTGGTACATTGTATTTATCCAATGGTATTTCTAATTATGTTAATGCTTTAACCTTCACTGGAGAAGATACAACATTGTAGAATCATAAGCCAGGGCACATGAGTAAGAAGGGGATACAAATTCTTCACCCAAGAAATTTGTTGCTAGGTTTGAAGAATGTTGATTTGGATTTCTGTGAGAATTGTGTTTATGAAAAACAGAAGAGAATTAGATTTCTGAGAGTTGGGAAAGAAAAGAAGAGCGACAAAATTATATCTTATGCGTATAGATGTATGGAGACCTACTTACGTATCATCTCTTGGTGGCTCTCAATATTATGTTACTTTTATTAATGATACAACTAGAAAAACATGGATTTATTGTATTTAAAATAAATCTGATGTATTTGGTAATTTCAAGAAATGGAAAGCTTTGGTTTAGAATGAGACAAGAAATAAGTTGAAGTGTCTTAGATCAAATAATGGAGGTGAATATTGCAACAAAGAGTTTGATAAGTATTGTTCAGAGCATGGAATTCACAGAGAGAAGATAGTTCCGAGAACACCATAGGAAAATGGTGTGTTAGAAAGGATGAATAGGACAATCATGGAGTGTGCAAGGTGCATAATATTGCATACAATATTTCCTTTACAATTTTGGGTAGTTGATGTAGATACTATTGTTTATCTAATAAATAGAGGGCCTTCAAGTTTCTTGGATGGTGGTATTCTAGAGCAGGCATGGATAGGTAAAAAGGTAAACTAATTTTTAAAGACATTTGGTTGTGAAGCTTTTGTCCACATTAATAAAGAAAATAAAACAAAGCTTGAGGCAAAATAAAAGAAATGTACCTTTATTGGAAATGGTGTTAATGATTTTGGTTAACACTTATATGATTATGAAAATAAAAAAATGATTAGGAGTAGAAATGTCATATTCAATGAAATGGTCTTGTATAAGGATTAGATGCGGGAAAAGAAATATGAAAATGAAAAAAAATAATACATGGTGTTTGATGAGATTATAGAAAAAGTAAAGGTGTTTGAAAATCGTAATGTTCAGTAGCCCCAACCACAACAACAACATGCACCTCAAACACCTAAAAGTGGTGTTAGAAGATATATCAGGATATGTAGACCCCCTGAATGATACTCTCCTTCATTATATTATGTATTTTTGATTGATTCTAGTGAGCTTGAATGTTATGATGAAGAAATGCATGTAGAAACCACGAAGAAGTGGGAGCTGGCCATGAAAGAAGAGATGGACCCCTTGGTATATAACCACACTTGGGACTTGGTCAGGTTTCTTGCAGGTAAAATAACATTGGAGAATAAATGGGTTTATAGGTTGAAAGAAGAAGATGGAGGTAGAAAAAGGTACAAAGTTGGACTTGTGGTGAAGGGGTTTGCATAGAAGAAAGGTATAGACTTTGATGAAATATTTTCTCCTGTTGTTAAAATGACTTCAATCATAACTATTTTAAGTCTAGTAGCAGTAGAAGATTTGCATCTTAAGTAGTTAGATGTAAATAGGACCCTTCTCCATGGGGATTTGGAGGAAGAGATATATATGTAGCGACCACAATGGTATGAGGTCAAAGTGAAGGAGTAACTAGTGTGGAGGTTGAAGAAGAGATTGTATGGCCTAAAATAGGCTCCAAGGTAGTGGTATCTAAAGTTTGACGGGTTTATGTCTGAACAAGGTTATACTAGATGTCACTCTGATCATTGTGTTTATCTAAAAAGGAAAAATGATGGTATCTATATTATATTGTTATTGTATGAAGATTACATGATTGTTGCAGGGTCTAACATGCAAGAAATAAATGTGCTCAAGAAAAAATTGGCGAATTCATTTGCAATGAAGGATTTGGGTGCTGCAAAACAAATCCTTGGTATGAGAATAACTAGAGAAAGGAAAAATCACAAATTAACATTGTCTTAGAGTGAGTACATAGAAAAGGTGATAGAAATATTTAATATGCAAAATGCAAAACCACTTGGTACACCTTTGTCTAGCCATTTCAAACTAAGTAAGGAGACATGTCCCAAAAGTCAGGAAGAGATAGATTATATGACTAAAGTTCCATATGCATCAGCAGTTGGACACTTAATGTATGCAATGGTATGAAAAAGACCTGATATTTCACATGCATTGGGAGTTGTAAACAAGTACATGAAAAATCTTGGAGAAGAACATTGGATGGCAGTGAAGTGGATTCTTAGGTATTTGAGAGGTACCGCAAATCAATCATTATGCTTTGGTGGCTCAAACATTACTTTACAGGGATTTGTTGATGCATATATAGTAGATGATGGAGATAACAAGAGGAGCACCACAAGGTATGTGTTTACTATAGGTGGAACAACTGTCAGTTGGGTTTCAAAAATGTAGAGTGTTGTTACACTTTCAACAATGGAAGCAATGTATGTTGCTGCTACAGAGGCTAGTAAAGAAATGGTTTGGTTACAAAGATTTATGGATGACTTGGGTAAGAAGCAAGAGATGGGAAGGCTATACAGTGATAGTCAAAGTGCCATCCATATTGTAAAGAACCCAAAATTTCATTCCAAGATTAAACATATACAACTCAAGTACCATTTCATATAGTGAGTGTTGGAAGATGGACAGTTGAAGTTGGAAAAGATACACACTAGCCAAAATCCTACAAATATGTTAACAAAAGATGTAACCATGGAGAAACTACGATTCTGGTCAGTTTCAATTGGTCTTCAAGTATGATGATTAAGATGAGAAACATCCAGGTCTAAATTGGATTCTTTGTCCAACAAATGAAGTAGCAGTGGAGTTACTATAATCAGTCTCCAAGTGGGAGATTGTTGGATGTGGATCCTAATTATCTTCCTAATTCAGAGGTCTTTGTTTTAGCTGGATGTATACCCGAGGAAGACTTTACACCCTTCCATGCAGGGGGTACCCCCCCGACAGGGGAATTAGGGGGGCAGGGGGGGTTTGGGGCACTACCCTGAAAGCTAAAAGATAGATGTAAAATTTCTTTGTTAAATATTGTAATTGCATAGTCGATCTAGGCAATTCCTTAGGCAGCTGATCTAATGGTAAAAGTGATGTTTAATTTAGGGTTTTTTACCTACAAGAAAATCCCTCGATTTATATGAGGGAATTGTATTGCAGTTGTGTATATGTGTATTCTAAGAGAGAAAGAGAGAGGATACTATGTGAGAGCAAAGAGGAAATTACAATGGATCAGTTGTAGATTGTATCTCTTCATTTTGTTGGATAATATAAATGGAAGGACTGGTTGTTTCTTTGTGGATGTAGCCCAAATTGGGTGAACTACATAGATTTGTGTCTCTCTTGTTTAATATGTTTTATATGTTTGTTTTTTTACAATAATTTATGTGCTCCATTACTTTGTAATATATAATTTTTTAACAACTGGGTGATCATTTTGTGGTGATAATAGATTCCTCCGCAACATATGAGTGTTAGGAGTAAATTTTATGACTGAAATATGTTGTAGGTTAAACTTCCACGAGACACCAAAGGGGGGGGGAGAGAGAGAGAGAGAGAGTTGAAGAAATTCAAGAAAGGAAGAAAATGGATGGGACGAGACCTACTAAACTGATAGAAGTTTCCTTTTATTTTGGATTACATGATCTCAAACAAGGCGTGGGAGGCATACCCATAACCATCGAGATAACGACGTACAAAGAATATTGGTGAGCCCAGAAATGCGAGACTAAGCTACAAAGTACATGCTACATGATATTGTGCCATCAATGGGACATAAAATAATACAATGATCCCATATAAATAATGTGCCTGGAAAGGCATAGGTTAGGACTAAATATAATAACATCTAAGGACGTGAGACATAATGTTCCTCAAGCTGATATGATGAGGGGGGATCACAACTAAGGAAGCCCTATTTCACAGGAAAGAGCATTGAATATTGTTGAAAATGGCAACAAGAAATGCTAAAAATATAAGTGCTAAAAATAGCACTGTTATAAATAGCAGTTCGAGTACTAGTGTTGGACATAGCAACAAGGAATGAAAAATGGAAGTGCTAAAAATAGAATTGCTATAAATAGCATTTCGGGATGGATTCCAGTTTTAGTTAGTCCCTGAACTAAAATTGAGAAATAAAATTCGAATTTAATCTTAGCAGTTGTTTGTAAAATAAGTAATTAATTCATCTTGATTTAATTAGTTGTAGAAAAGCAAACATGAAGTCTATGTGAGGACATGCAATAGTTATCCCATTGGTTGAGGAATTTATCCATCAGTTAAAGAGATAAGGATGAGTTGTAATTAGTTGGCTCAGTTAACTGAGCCAAGTCCAGTTAGATTAGTTCAAACAATTTATTGAATTAATTGTGACTTCAGTTAGTTAATGCTTGCATGCATGTAACTGCTACACTTTGGATAACTGAATATTCTCTCACAAATAACTCATGCATGTCATTTCAGACAAGGATCCAGTTGAGATCAGAGGAAGGGACAGTGTACTATCAGTTGGAGGTTTTTTCCTATATAGGAAACTCATCCATGCAGAAGGAATTATCTCCTTTAGGACTGTGCAGTTATTTCAGAGGTCAATGAGCAATGTGTGAGGTAATTACACACAGGTGGCAGCTTGAGTACCTAGGAGAAACTGCGCAAGGAAATAGGAGGCTTGAAGGGTAGAGGAGAAGGTTGGTAAGAAGCCTTTGGCTGTCTATGAGTAGCAGAGGGATTGTACTGAGAGCTGGATAGCTTGTGAACTAAAGCTTTGTGTAATTCAAAGATATTTCCACTTGTATGATAATACAGATAGCAGGGTTTTTAGCTGAGGCTTTCCCTAGAGTATTCTTCTGTGTTCATGTGATTAGAGCAAAGGTGATCACCTTTTGCTAGAGACCTCCTTTTGAGTAAAACTCAGCATTTTTGGATTTCACATGGAAAAATATGAATGCCCTCGCGTGGCCAAAATATTTTGACAGGTTTTGAGCTTCCAAAAAGGTTAAAAACACCTTAAAAATGACATTTCTGCCCCTTTTTGGCCACACAAAAATCAGTGTTGGCAGAACTCATTTTTGGAGGGGCAAATGGAGGCCAAATTCAGAAATTCCACTTGTTTTGGAAAGTAGACAGGCATAGCTTTCCAAAAAGCTTACTTGGAGAAAATTTGGTGCATAGGAAGGCTCCAAAAGTAGCTTCAAAGTAGCACGACATATAGGATCAAGAGTGTGGCACACAGGATGAAATTTTGTCATTTTGGTCAAAAAACTTTGTTTTTTTGCCTAGTTTCTTCACATTTTGAATTTTCTCTTTCTAATAGTCAAGCTCATGATGTAATTTGATGTGACTTGTTCGATTTTGATGTAAATATGTTAAATTTTCACTCATAGAGGTAGATTCATCCATGAAAAGGTAGTTTGCAACTGAATGAATCAGTTTCCTAGTTTTAGAGGTAAGTTGTTCCACTGCCTACTTTTTAGTTCTCAGTTTAGATCTTGTTGGAATGGCTCCTAAACTTATGAGCTCGACCCTTAGAGGCTAGGATGAGTTGTTTATTGCCTATATCTACTATTTTTTTAGTCATTAGCAAAAGTTGGACTTTTGGGAAAGCTTGGAGCTTTATGGTACACTCATTTCAGTAGTTTGGCAAAGGAATAGACCAGGGTTTGCAACACTTTATGAGATTCTTGTGGCAACTTGATTTGGTATTGTGTTTCCTTCTATAATTGCAAGTTTACATGTGTTTTATGTATTCCATTATCTCTTTATGTTCATCTTAACTAAATGAAACAAGGATAAAGGTAGAATTCATTGATTTGTAGTGCTCTACCTAGGGTTTTGTTTAGTTATTTATGTTTTCAGCTGTTCGAAGGAGACCCTTCAGACTTTCATGCCCTCTCCAACTCCTCACCAGTCTAAAATCTCTCCATGTCACTCAATTTGAAGTACCAAACCATTTTCCTACCTCACCCCATAGAGATCTCTACAAAACCGAGCCTCATTCCCCGGACCCAAACCTGCCTTTCACATTTGAGCCAATAAAACATCATCAAATTCAATCAAACTCTTCTGAACACATACCTAGCCTAAAATCAGTCTTTACATTAGTCATCTCAAGCCTCATTGATCATATTTTACTGAGATTGACAAGGAGAGAGCCCTATCCCGACCTGGTAGGGCTAGCTACCACGTTAAGCTTGGTTTGATGTTACCCTAGATTCTACGTTTCTCAGCCTGAGGTAGATTTAGGCTCAAACAGGAGCTGCATGAACTTGCGTAGGTTGAGAAGTAATATATCCTTGGTGAGGAAAAGGATTGGTAAGCATAGCCAGTTGAGATGAAGTAGGAGGAGGAGGAGGAGGAGTTATGGGCTACGGTCCTCTAGAATTAGTTGCTTGAGCCTCCCATGCTTGACGCATCTGAGGTAAAAGGGGACACTCATGAGTATAATGGTCATATACGCCACAAAAGGCATAATTTTTGTTCGTATGAAGAGCCGTGTTTTTCTTCGGTTTTCCACCCTATCGTTGGGTTGTGAGATTAGGCTAGTTTCCCTAAGGTGCATTAGATGGTGGACCCTAGCTACCTTGATTACCTTGAAATTGTTGGTTCTAGTTACCTTCCCCCTTGTTACTTTTCTTGGGGTTGGGGGGATTGGTTGCAATCTGCTAAGCATACACTAGACCTTATGGAGAAGGTTGTTATTGTGGCATAGCTGGAGGAGGCATGGGGGGCAAGGGGACTGGTGTCAACATAGCTGGAGCATTAGGTGGGGCACACAAATAGTAAGGAGATGGGGAAACATTAGCATAGACAAGTGGAGAAAATTCTGGCCCTGAGATCTGTTAATGTGGATGGGGATATGCATATGACGTGCTGAGACCTGGATAAGAGTTCCCATGTGGAATATTAGGGGAGGGATAGGTGTAAGAGGAACTAGTCCCTCCAGGGGGTTTACCATAACTCATCGAAGGAGGATCATATGGTTGAATTTGAGCATGTGAAATGGTTTCAATGATACCATAAGTAGCATGAGATGCCCCGGTGCATTAGCAGTGCCAAATTGAGGAAGATCGGGAATGAAGGTATAAACATAACTAGACTCGACATAAATTAGATCAGATTTCAAGGCTACTTAGAGCACATATTCCTTAGTTTGGGGGAAGTGAGAAGGGACATCTTTAGAAATGGGGGCCAAAAGCGATCTAATGAACCAATCCATATAGATGCAGTCTTCGAAGTCAGGATATTTACATATGCTCCTCTTTCTATGCCATTCCTAAACGTAGTTGGATAGGCAAGTGGCAGAAGTTTTATGGAAAGAAGTCAATAGTTTGGTACTCGTATCATAAAAGAGAGGTAAGTGGAAATAGGATAGAAAAAAATTGGAAAGAGTCGCAAAAGTGGAATGTGTGGCTTTGGGTTGATCGACATACCGTTTAGTAGTAGCTCCAATAAGAGTGTGCTGGAATAGGTGAAGACCGATGGAGTCTTCAGTGATAGAATTGGATGAACATCACTTTTGGAATGAGAAAATATGAGTTGTGGGATCTTCTCCAGGATTACCTTCAAACTTGGGGATGTTGGAAGGAAATTTAGTAGGCATAGATGGCCAATTAGGGTCATGGAGAAGAGGATCATTGATGAGTTGGCCGAAATCAAGTAGACTCAAACCATCCATAAAAGGAATCAATGGAGTAGGAGTGGCCATATTGGTGGAGGTTCAACTTGTGGTGTTACCCTAATGAGTACCTCGATTACCACCTCGGTTTCCTGCACCCACGTTGGTGCTTGACATGGTGATGGTACAGGGTTGAGAAGACGTGGAATCAAAGGAAGAACTAGAAGAATCAATAGAACAAGATTTAGAATGAAGAATCGATGGAGGATTAGGATGATGGATTCTAACTTGACGGGGAGGAATAATATGTCCTAACGAAAACTAAGGGTGAAGGCCTCAAATTCTCTGTGAAAGATGCCTACGGGCTCAATGATGTCAAGATAATGATGACACTAAGGACTAAAGGGTGATGATAGAAGTAAAAGGAGAAATAAGTAACACATAAACACCTAATGCAGTGGTGCCAAGTGCAAACTAACTATATTAATGATGGTACTATAATACAAGCAACCACTTCCTATCAATGAAAAATACCTCTAGCCTATAGGTGGTCTAAATCCTCAAACAATACTAAAACTACTATTTTATATGGCCTCCCAAATAACTTTTTACATGACAAAATCTCATCCCTACAAGAAGAGTAGTCTATAGAAAGGTAGGGTAGAGAAGCAACCTCTTCCCACAACTAGCCCTATAGGGTGTTTTCCTAAGATTGGTCATTATGGATACCTTCGTCCCACAGGGGTGGTCGAGTCTTGAGCTTCTTTGTGATCGACCACCACACAAGATTCCCTACCATGGGTTGGGTATCCCCAAGGAGAACAACTTGCATGATGGCCTAGCCTAACCCCCTCTGAATCGGGTGTTTTACGTACTCTGGCTTTGGATCGTGGGATGGTGAAGCATTTTAAGCTTCCTAATATGTCAACTTATATGTCTTATTGTAAGCGATCGATGGGTTTTATTGGAAGCCTATCCCACCAATTCTACACCTAAACTACACATATTGTTTGGCCCTAGTGCCCAAGTGGGCTTAATCTATGTATGTTAAATTATTAAGGTGTAGTGTTTCAAGTCTTGACTTGGCGATGTTAATGAAGCTCATGTTCTCTAAGGGTGTGAGTGTGTGAAAATTATGTGTCAAGTAGCTAAGTTAATTGAGCATGTTTTATGATGCCATGAGCTGCTAAAAATAAAGTGTTAAAATACTGTAAATAATGTTGACATTGAGAGAAAAATAAACAGTCAATCAAGCACACAAAACCCCACCCAAAAAGGCTATCAAGAACCTATGCAAGAGAAGGGAAACAAGATACTCAAAGACACATAAAATTCCTAAAGGATGTAATGTTAAAAGCCCTGTTATCTAGAGGCACTAATCTACTATAAATCGTGAAGACACACAAAAAAAATAAGAGGTGGAAAATGTTGTAAAGGTATGAAGCTCCAAAACCTGGGATTCTCAAGGAGATCCTAAGGGGGAAAGGAAAAACCCAAAATCTAAAGAAAAGGTCAAATAAACCTATCCACAAGTGTTGTAAAGTAATGAATCAGAATCTAAAAATAAATGGTTGAAAATGTTGAAACCCTAGACTCCTCACCCAACTAATCTCTTCCTAAAAATGTGGATGTGTACTCTAAACCCTAGGGGGGATTTTCCTTCCTCAAAGAGAAAAAATAACAGAATATAGGCCTAGGGGAGACTAAAATAGAGATAAGAAACCCTTCCTAGTCCACACACAATACTCTCAACAAGTCTGAAAAAATTCTGAAAGTTTCTAGGAAAATATCCAAAATGTAAGCACTGACCTGGAAACAGTGGAAAAAGAAGATATTGGGCCAAAAAGTGTGCTCTGGAATGCATATCTGGGGCTGAAAAGTGTGTTTGTCTCCTAAGAATCTTGGTTTGTAGATCTCACACAGGTTTTTCCATCTCCTATTCAATTGGTACTTGTGACCTGTGGAAAGAACCATAAAACCACCAAAAACCGAAAAATTGACAAAAAAGGAAAGAAAACTATAAATAGAAATTGATAGACTAAAAATAGTTGTAGAAAACCTTGAAATTTACTGAAACTTGAGTAACCCAAGAGCTGAATTACTACACCAGTGGAGTCACCATTTATTAGTATGAAATTTCTTGGAAGGTGTATCAAAAACACTTCACTTGAGTCACTAGTGACAAGTGACCCTATCAACAATTTGTGGTTTCTTACATTTCAGATATGCAATATAAAACGAGAAAAACCTGCCAAAAAAAGACATGTGACCCAAAATAGCAAACAACAATATATATCCAATGTAATAACCTAATATGGAAAGACTTTAAAATGAATAATAATCTTTATTGATAACACCTGGTGAAGGAGATCTACAAAAAGGGTCTGCAAACCCTACTCCGTGGGACGGGTCCTTTGATGTCCTTGATGCTTCAGTAATATATTCTCTCTCTCAATATATGAGAAACCCAAAACAATTTGTAGAACTCAAGTGGGAGCTCAAAAGCAAGAAGACGATAATGGTGACGATGATAATAATCATGGTGAAGAATGAATGGAAAACCATCTTATTTATAACAAAGTATTGGGTTGATCTAAAAAATGGAAAATAATAAATTAATATTCACCAAATCAAAATCGAACTGTTAGGAATACTTTATTATATTTTTTGGAGAGGGAAAATATATTCAAAATGGTCAAATATCTTTATTTAGAAATAATTAACAAATAAAATGATTTATTAATTATTTTGCGAAAATTAAGAGTGGTGTGAAATTAAAATAAAATTAAAATAGTTTATTTAAAAATTATTCTAATAATAGAATTAAGGATTAATAAATAAATAATGATTTATTTAATTATTCCTAAGTTATTTAGTTAAATGTGACAAGGAATAGTTATCAAACAATGATTTAATTATTATTCCTAGAGAAAATTAAATAAATAATGATTTATTCAATTATTCTCATGGGTTTTTTTTTTAATACTAATCAGAAATATTTAATAAAAATGGTTTACTAAATTATTTCCCATGATGAAAGCAATTTTACTATGGTAAAATTAAATCCTACATGGTGTATTTCGATCCACCTAGCTAGAAATGGCTAGGTGATAATTTTTGGGTGATAACAATTTTTGGTGTTGCAGAAGGATGCTGAAGTTGCAAGTCTAAGTTGCAGTAGGACAAAGTATAGAATCTTGTAGATGGAAGGAATAAAGCCCTACCTTGACCACGTTGACCTCGACAGAGTTTCCTTGCTCTGGGTAGGTCTCAGGAGGAGGCTGGATTAGGGTTTATGAGGAAGCTATAGGTTTGAAATTGCAAGCTCGAAGTTGCAGGATGAGTTGCAGTACTGAAGTTAACAGGTTGAAGTCGCAGGACAAGTTTTAGTATTGGAGTTGGTAGGTTGAAGTTGCAATATTGCACCTGGTTGGTGCAAAATCAAGAAAGGACTCGAGGAAGGGTTTATTTGGTATGAGGAGAAGGAATGGGTCTAGCGTTTGGATCTTTGTATCTCACTTGAAGCAGATTCTAAGAAGAGAAGGGTTTCTAGGTTTTTCCTTAGAGGGGTTTTTCCTTGCTAAGAGCTGAACATCTATGTCATCTATAGTTATTATTATTGTTCTTGATATTGTTTGATGAAAATATCTAACTAAAGAATATAAAGAAGATTAAATAAGATTCATAATCAAATATCAAGGTTCAGGAAAATATGATTAATAGCTGCCACTATACATTTTCCAACACCAAGTTCCAAATGTGTCAAGTGGCCTTCTATATCCATGATAATCATCTTCAAAACATCCAATTTAGCTAAAGAAAATTCATGCATTTCCTTATGATCCACCAACACCTCGTTGAGTATATTTTTGAGTTGTTAGTGCAAATAAGCCATGTACAAGTAGTGGTTTTTCCAACCTCTTTTGTTCCCATTGTCAAGTCTCTAAGTGATTAGGTTGCCAAAAATTTATGTCTAAAACTCATTGTCTCTCAATATGAGCTTCCTCTTTGATGTTATTAATATCAGACTAAAATTTCATAGGGGTATGAGCATGAAATTGTCAAGATGACACTTCCACCTAATACTTGGCATGCAAACCACCATCCTCTCTCCTACCTCCACCATCCCCACAATAGCATGTGTGTCATCTAGTTATGGTTGTATATGTGAGGAAGAGGTACACACAGTTGTGTAACCCCAAATATGAAGAGAAGACTGAGTGAAACGAGGAGAAGATGTTAAAACCCTCTAAGATTGCGAGCAATGAATCAATAGTGATTGGAGAAAGGGATGAGTGGGCAATAATTTTCTAGAAGGGTTGGAGAAAATTGCAGAAGAAACTACTAGACATCGACTCAATGAGAAAGGAAATGGAGAGAAGCTCCATAATTAGAAGAGGAAAGAATAACAAGGCGGGAAGCAAAGTCGAGGGAAAATACAAACCCTTGAGCCTAGCTAAATTCTTAATGAAGGCAACATTGGAGGTCAAGTAAATTTTCATCTAAAACTAGTGCAATAAGATCAAGAGAATATTTTACCCATGGATTGGAGCACTAGATTGCAACAAGGGTAGATCAATTCTACATGAACTATAATGAACAAATGAAACTCAAGTAAAGTGATTGTAGTACATATTCCCAATGAAAATATTTACCATGTTTGAATTGCTTTAAATAAGGATTTATTAACAAAAAATAATTATTATTTCCTATAGTTACTAATTTGGGCCTCTCTGACATAATAATTTAGTGTCTTTGAGGGAATTTTGTGAGGATTAACAAGGAGAGAAGTTGTTGGCCTATGATTATGTTCCCAATGGTATTTTTTACAATCTCCTTAATGGTTTAGGCAGGAAGCATCTAGGTTGGGCTTGTAGGAAAATTGTTTCTTTGGAGTATCTTAGGTACTTTCCCATATGTATACAGGGCTTGAAACAATCAAAATTCATGGAAGAGTTAAATCTAAAGAAACATTGGTTGATGAATACTATGTATCCCATCTCCTAGAATTTGGATTGGTTGGACTAGTTAGATAGTTGCTTGTGACCACCTATTCTTCTCTCTAGAGTGCTAATTGGAATTACTCTTCTCATTGTATCTTCACTTGTTTACCTATTCCTTTTCTTAGATCACTTCTTTATTCATCGTTAGCTTCAAATTCATGCCTCCAAGGTCCTAATGGACTCTTCTTGGATTCATGCTTTCCTAGGTAGCTAGCACCTAGCTCGTGCTACTTTTGTCTTTGCAAGATTGATAAGCTCTAAATTATTGTTGCATTAACTTTTTATTTCTTTTCTTGAGCTCTGAAAATCCTTTCATTTTCAGCCTTACAGTTTCTCAACTTAGCCCTCAAGCTTTTAAGGGTGTTCACCCAGTTAGGCATGTCTTCCTTTCTCATTTTCCCAACTGAGTCCTCTTCCTAGTAATGTTCATATTTATCAGCATTGTACTGCGCCATCTTGTTTCTTAACCCCTTATTTTCCTATTGTTTCTTGTGTATTATTATGTGTTGTTACACACACATAACTATTAGTCAACCAAAAATACAAATAAACATATTTACCCATCACCTTGGCATACTTGCAATAAGCTTGTTAACATGAGGCTAGTTGTAACATCAAATCTTAGGTCAATATTCTAGTTAGAAAATAGGATGACATATCAAAATCTTCCATACCACCATATTATCATTTTTTCAATTCTGGAATCAACACATATATGCATACAACACACAACCATCAGTTCAAATTCTACAATAACACACATATCCACATAGAAACAAATTATCATTCTAAGTATTATTCTCTGAAATTCCTTAACATAGATTCTAACATCATCCTCCTTGGCCCATTCAGTATGAGTGGTGAACCAATACTCTATCACTGTATAAAAAGTCCCAAATTTCATATTCAAGGGCCTAGTGTAGAACCTTCACTCCGAGATCACTCTATAACAGAGAACCAAAATGTTTTTCCCAGAGGTCTAGTATTGAACCTTTGCTCTAATACCACTCTATAATGCTCCCTCTCACCCTATTGTACCTTCTCAGGCTACGATAGGTGTCACTTTTTAATTAACCCAAACCCCATGGTCTATTATGAAAATGGGGTTAAAAAATCCTCCTCCAAAATTTGTGGAATTAATTTTTTATATAATTTTCAGATTCAACCCATCAAGAGCTTTCCAGTCATATAAACGTTTCCTAAACTTGACTCGTAGATTGAGAGTTGTGCTCATTAAAATTTTGACCTATCACATGGATCCATATCCATAACACACTGCCATATGACGTCCATGTGGACTCAAGGTCATAGGTCTTATCGGACTCGACCCCCATATTTTGCTTTATATCCAAGATGCACAACATAAGTCATTGTGCATTATTTTTGGGGCCGTTGGATTGTCCAGATCTCTGTATATTCTTTACTGTAATCCCACTTGATCACTGGGCCCTAAACAAGCATGGATGTCTCCAGATCTCTCCACCTAAAACATGATAAAATTTTCCATCTCCACCTCTCGACTTTACCATGTATCCTGCCATTACTGGTCAAGGGATTCCTAGGCCTATGAGGTATCCACCCTCTGGGCTTTACCTGTATCCCACCATTACTAGTCAAGGGATTCCTATGCCCATCAAGGGTACTCACAACCAAGCTTTACTGTATATCCCACCAAGGGATTCCTAGGCCTTGTGATTAATCCTGACACCACCCCACTCATCATTGAATCCATCTGGAAATCCATATCTATGAGAAAAAGAGAACCCCATTACATCATGGCTATCTAGAAATGGAAAGGCAAGGATGAAATACACTATCACACGTGGCAAGACCCATGCCAATGACAACAAGAGAACCAAAAACACACATGCATGTATCATGCATATCAAAACAACAAGGAAATCATACATGCAACTTGATACCTGCAAGTAATCTCGTTGTAACTGCTTGAATCCCGCTCTTCCTTGCTTGATATTTGCTTCCCTTTTCTTTCTTGTACTTCCTTTTCCTTCCTTCCTCTAATGCCAGAGTGCTCCGAGGATACTCTAAGTGTATGAGAATATGAGAGAGTAGAGAGAATAGAGAGAGAGCTGCGAAACTAAATTGGAAAAAGGTTGAACTAATCCTTAGAATCCTTTTTATTAATGAGGCATCTATTTTCTTCATTTTACATTATTTTACTTGATTTTCCTCCTCACATACAACCTGTGACCTTTAACCTTCCTTTTCTCCTAACTTACATTTTTTTCATAAATAAAATGCCAATTAATGCCACTTTTCCTATCCAAGGCCTTTTCCATTGCCCTTGCCAAATTCCTTAGCCCTAATAAACCAAATGAACACCCATACTAGGATGTTTTTCCCAACATTCAACTTGGAATACGTGTCCCATGACCTTGGTTATTATTTTTCCTTTATTTACTTGATTACATGGAATCTTGACCAAAATGTTACATGGCCAATCATTATGTGCCACATGGTGCCCTATGATTGGGTCAAATTTCACCCCTGGATTGGGCCTTATTCACCCAATATGAGCTTGCCACATGCTAGTTTCAGATTGTCTAGGAATATTCGATATTCTTCTAAAGTCAGCTGCCATGTGGTAGCCTATGGGTTCTGCCTGCAAATGTTTTTGTTGTTTGTAAAAAAATTCAACAGACCATAACTTTCACAGACTATGTCTGATTGAGGTGTCATTCATTTCATTGGATTCAAAACAATGAGCTCCTCGATTTGAGATAGATTTCATTGAGATTTGAGGAATTTGAAAATTTGGCCTTTTAGGATCCTCCTAAATCATTCCTCCCCACTAATGAGATTTTGGGCCTCCAAAAGCCTTATCAATCAACTAGAAAGTGAGGGAATATCTCCCTCACTTTCTCCTATTCAATCCAATAGTCATTACTTCGATGCGTGCCTTTGAAACCTACACAAAGATACTCCACATCTCCTCATCATGAAATCTTGGTCCTCTTGTCAAGAATGATATCTTCGAACAAATATTCCAACTATTTTGTTGCAAAATAATCCATGGTAGGGACTTGTCCAATCTACTTTGTGTCTGTGATCAAAGGACACTCATAGAGATTCAAGTTTTCCACATTCACCATGGAATACATTTGCATGTATGCTAGCAAGTCAAGACGGAAAAAATTGTCTCCAATCTTCTCCAAGATGGTGAAAGGACCATTTCTAAATGGTCTCAATTTCTTGCCTTCCCCCTTGATTTTTTCCTTGCTAATATGAAGACATGCCTTATCTCCAACCTGGAATCGGTGATCAAACTGGTGTTTTTTATGTCGATCCTTGTATTGGGCATGACTTTTCTCCAATTGTTCATCTATTGCTTGGTGAATTATTTGTATTTGCCGAATGAATGCTCATTCTTTGTCCTTATCACTTTGTTTGCTGGAATATTCATCCTTCCCAAAGACCATGTCTAAGGGATCATTCAGTAGGTATCCAAAACATGTCTCAAACTGTGAGCTATAAGTAGATGAGTGGATGTCCCTAGTGTATGCATGCTACACATAAGGAAGTTGCTCATCCCATAGCTTGGGATGTTTTCCATAATAGCCTCAAAGAAAGTGAACCAATGTGTGGTTGACAACCTCTGTTTGCTCGTCGGTCTGTGGATGGAATGTCATGCTCCTCTTTAGTTTGGTGTCCATAATCCTTCGCAAACTTGTCCAAAAATCCCTAAGGAATTGAAAGTCCTGATCAGATACAATGGATGTGGGTAGCCCAAAGTTGACCCACACATATTGAAAGAAGAGTTGTGCATTCTACTCTGTAGTTATTTGCTTCTTATATGGAATTAAGATACACATATTACTAAATCTAGCCTCCATGACATACAAATAGTCATGACCTTTCCTATACAAAGGAAAACCCCCAACAAAGTCCATAGTCAGACTTTCCTAAGGACAACAAGGAATATGGAGTGGTGTGTATATCCCCAATTTTCTATTAGCAGGATTACAAATAGAACACATCACATATTCCTTTACAGATTTTGATACACTTTCTTTCATATGAGGCCAATAGCAAAACCTCTATAAATTATACATAGAATTCCCTACACCAAAATGGCCCAACACAAGAGGAGTATGTGCTTCTATGATTACATGGACTCTTTCATTTGTGGGAATAAAAAGTTTTCCAAGATGGTACAAGAGTTTTCCCTAAAATTGGTAATTTTCTACCTACGATCCATGGGTTAGCTTCTCATAAATCTCCTTGAAATCTTCATCAAAAACATATTGCTCAACATAACTTTCATGAGACAAAGAAGAATTTTGTAAAATAACAGATGCAAAAATATGAGGATGAGAGGGAATATCTTCTACTTTACTATTTGATTCCTTTTTGTATTTGATTACAAAATGAAAATGTTGAAGAAATCTCATTCACCTGAAATGACATGCCTATTGCAACTTGGTTTGATATTGTAGGTATTGTAAGGGTTGGTGATATGTATGAATAATTTTCTCCTAACCAATCAAGTAGGGTTTCCACTTCTTGATGCTTTGCACCAAATCATACAACTTCTTGTCATAAGTGGGATAATTCACAACAACTTGGGAGAAATTCTATGAATGGTAACATACTTGTTTCCTATATTGCATCAACACTGCACCCATGGCATAACCACTGGCATATGTCTCAATTTCAAAAGGTTGTTGGAGGTCAAGTAAAGCCAAGACTAGTGTGGTACTAATATTCTCCTTCAGAGTATTGAAAGTCTTATTTTTCTTTCCTCCTCACTGAAAGGTTTGCTTCACACTTGTTAAAGCATGCAAGGGAGATGCTATGATGGAGAAGTTGGAAATGAACCTTCTCCAATACTGCACTGCACCTAAAAAGATGCGGACTTCCATAACATTGGTAGGCTTAGGCCACTTAAAAATCACATCAACTAATGAAGGGCCAATTTTCGACTATCCTCCTCCAATAATATGACGTAAGTAAACCAAAAAAGACTTACCAAATTCAAACTCTGACATTTTTACATGTAGTTTTTATTTTTGAAAAACATCAAGCATCTTCTTAACATGAGTCACATGATCTCCCCAATTTCTACTAAAAATAAGTATATCATCAAGATACACAAGCACAAAATCATCAAGAAAATATCTAAAAATATCATTCATCACCCTCATAAATGTGATCAGAGCATTGCACAGACCAAATGGCATCACCAACCACCCAAATAACCCCTACTTCATATTGAATGTAGTCTTCCACACTTCATCTTTTGTGATTCTAACTTGGTGGTAGCTACTCTGCAAATCAAATTTGGTGAAATAAATAACATTTTTCAATTAATATAATAATTCATCAATGTAAGGGAGAGGGTAGTGGTTTTTCATCGTAATCTTGTTGAGTGCCTGATAGTCCATGCACTTCCTCCATGTGCCGTCCTCCTTTGGCACCAACATTATGGTTGAACCACATGGAGAAAATATATGACTTATGACTGCTTGGTTCAACAATTCTTGCACCTATTTCTTGATCTCCTCCATTTCAACAACCAAAAACCTACACATACCCACATAAGGTAAATGAGCATCTTATTGGAGATGAATTTCATGTTGTATCTCTCTTTTTGGAGGAAACCCACTTGGTTCCTGAAAAATACCACCATAGTTAGAAATAATCTCATACAACTCTTTCTTATGAGTGGGATCACAACCTTAGAAATTTTTAGATGCTTCTGCATCTTTTTCTCTCACAAACATTAGCATGCAGCGTTTGCTAGAGTGAATAAGCCTCTTCATTTGACCAACACTAACAAGATTTGCATTGATTTTCACATGATGGGCTCTAAAAATATATTCCACTTCATATTTCATGATATGGCATTTGTTTTCATGTTGGAAGAAGACTGCTTTCCTGTCATACAAATATGGACTCCCCAAAACAATGCCACATATATCCAATGGTACAACATCCATATCTACATAATCTACAAGTTTTTATGCAATAACCAACCTAACCCTACATTTCTTGGTTACATGAAGTTTTTCTTTGTGACATACTCATACAAGAGGGTAGGGTTTTATATGAGGCTTGGTCTCCAATCCAAACTTTTTAACTATAGATTATGAAATCAAGTTTAATTGAGAGCTTAGGACAAATGATGTTTTAACTTTAGTATATTTCACCACAACCCTAATATGGAACAATTCACTCTTCTTATGTTCATCAACAAGAGACTCATTTGAAGAACTTGAACTTGCATGAATTTCAGAATTTGCATTAACATGAATAGAATTGTTACCATGTATTTCCACTACTGTAATATGCATCTCGTCACTAGAGTTAGATCCAAGGTCTTATTGGATAGTTTCTACCGTATTTTTCTTTCCCTTTCCACCAAATCTCTTTAGCTTAAATTATGGATGAAACTTCTAACAATTTTCATCATTGTGGCCTTCCTTTTTTTAATGTGTACAAGATTGATTTCCTCCTACTTCTTTCTTGGTTTGTCTTCCTATCCTTTCCCTTTCCTTTTCCTTTGAATTTTCCATTACAAGGTTTGGATGATGACTTCTTGGGATGAGCTTCTGTGTCATGTTTACCCCTATTTTCAATATGGACACGTTCACACTAGTCACATCAATAATAGTAAGTTCAAAAAACAACAAATAATGCCTCATATAACTATGTAATCCACCAATATACTCCATTACAGTCTCAGGTGAATCTAAAGGAATGACCAATGTTAAAGCTTGTTTTCTAAATTATTCTTTGAATATTTGTATACTTTGGCCCTTTCCTTGTCTCAAGTACCGCCATTCCATCATGGCCTTTTTCTGATAGTCCAAAGGAAGAATTGATCTTTCAATGCAAAAACAAATTCAGACTAGGAGGAAAGGAGTTTACCCATATGTTTACTACCTTTATGAAGCTTGCTTTCCCACCAGATGAGAGAGGTTCCACTCAAGTGAAGAGATGTTAACTGGATCTTGGCCTTATCTTCTTCAATATGCTGAATCTGGGAATATACTTTAATTGGTTTGATCTAATTGTTTAAATTTTTTGAATTATGTTCTCTATTAAACATGGGCAAGTAAAACTTTACATCTAACTTAAAAAAAGGCTTTTTAGAAGCATTCCTAAGTTTCCTGTTAGAATGATGAGAGTGAGAAGAAGAAGAATAAGAGAATTCACTAGAAGATGGAGATGCGGGTTTAGGAGGCTCTCCTCCTCCTTGATTTACCAAAGCATGATATTATTCTTATTCTTTCTTCTGCTTCTTTGCCACTGTCTTCTCATATTCTCCAAACGATTTGTCAAATTTGTTTCCCATGGTCTAAAAGGTTTTGCAAAAAGCTTTCTCTTCCTCCAGCTCAACATCATGATATTCTGTTTTCCTTCTTCATGCTGCATACCCCGCTTTTGGATTAAAGGACTTAAGTTTACCTTCACCCTTTTGGAGCTTGTTCTTGGTTAAAATTCACTCATGCAATTCACATCAAGAAGACCTTCTCTTATACCAAAATTGATCCAGATCATTTTACTTCATGGATGTATTCAAAACTACATGTAAAAAGAGCATGAAAATCACATGTTCATACAATTCAAAGAAGATGAAAATAAAAGGAAACCATAAAGGCAATGAACACCCAGAACTTTATAATGTACTTCATCCAATGTGGATTATGTCTTCGGGCCCTGCTCAAAGTGGGAAGGACTCTTGCATTAATCTCAGAAAAATTAAAATGCATACACGGAACAATTACACCTTATACCTTTGATTTTAGGGATGGCCTGAAAATGCACTTCTTAGATCAAAAGGTAGACTCCACCGTTGGATTTGTGGTGAAATTTCAAGAAATTTGAGTATAAATTTGGTTGTTTTTGTCACTGTGACCTTTGGGGCTCTAGGGAATCTAAATATTCCTTACAAGAATATTCTCGAAATATTCATGTAAAATATTCCCTATAGATTCTCTCGAAAAGTTCACCCACCCGAATGGAGTTCAAGCTCTTGGTTCCTCTACAACTCAGCCTTGACCCTCGTATGCTGTGCCACCCATCCTACCCCATCAGCGTGTAAATGAAAATTTTAAATACAACTCTGAGGGTGGAGTTTACAAAGCGTCCATTGGGTACGATGGTTATGGTGGCAAGTCAGGGCCATTGTCTGACCTGGAGGTCACAGATTCGACCCTCCGGGTGACCCACCCAATGCATATATAATTTTAAATTAAAGAACAATGCGTTGGTTTTTGTCCGCTCCGCCAAATTGACCTTAGGTTTGTTGGGTCCGCTAACCCATACCCTAAATATATCTATTGATGCCACCTATCAGATAGTTTGACTACCAAATATAGCAAAAACTGCCAAACAAACTTCAACTAGGTCGCTTGCTAAATCTAGCCGGGTTGAGGCCCAACTGACCAATCATGGGGTGCCATGTGACACCCTATGATTGGGCCAAATTGTGCCCCTAGATTGTTCCCTATCTAGCCAATCTAAGTCTGCCACATGTGTGCTTTAGATTGTCTAGGGATATTCCAGTTTCTACTGATCATACTGCTATTATTAGTTGCCACGTGGCAGCCTGTGGATCTTGCTTGCATTTTTTTAATTTTTTTTGTCAAAAACATCAGCAAACCATAACTTTCACATAAAATGTCAAATTGAGTTGTCATTCACGCCATTGGATTAAGAATGATGAGCTCTTATATTTAAGATATTTTTCGCTAAGATTTGAGGACTTAAAAAATTTGGCTTTTTAGGATCCTCCTGGATCGCCAATCCCACCCAATATCTCTTTTATTGGTATTTCTAAACTAACAGAGTTGTATAGAGATTTCTCTTATTTTTTTGCACAACTAATGGGATGAGAAACAACATGAATAGTTCATAGGCCAGTTTTATAAGTATTATATTATTCTTTCAAAAGAAATGTCATCTTTGACTTGTTGAAGTTCATCTCTAGTGAGGTTTCCTTTAAGTTAGTGAATTTTTTCAAGGATCAAATATTTTTCATGACTACTTGTCTAGTAATGTATCTTGTCTAATGCCACATCTTTCAAGGACTACAACATAAAATCAATTTTAATCTAGATGTGGAGCTAGTGCAATTTTGGTATCTTATGCTATGGAAGCATAAGGCTCCATTCCATTTTTGTCAAATTCAATATACATTTGTTAAAGAGGTCAAGTACATGCTGACTGGATTAGAGCCCCAGAGAATTTCTATGGAAGCATAAGGCTCCATTCCATTTTTGTCAAATTTGGTACGCATTTGTTAAATAGGTTAATAACATGCTGACTAGGTTAGAGCCCCAAAGAATTTCTATTGAAGCATAGACTTTCCTATGGAGAAAGGGAATACACAAAGAGAGGGAAGACCATACCTTGGTAAAAATATATGGATTTCAAGATAAACCCTTCTTATTGCCCAAGTTTGTTCTTGATAAATATTTTATTGCTAAAAGTTGCCTGAAGTACCACCCATGGTTGATTCTATTTGAATAAAAGAATAAAAACTAGTTCATTTAATTACCATTTAACATTGGGGAGATTACTGTAAATAATTTTTCTCATATACCAAAATATTTTGAGTCACTGAATTTTTTAAACCTGATTGAGATAGAACCTATCCAGGGATTTGTCCCGGAAGATATATTTCAAAGCATCTATGGTCATAGAATTTTTTAATGAGAATTTATGAATAAAGTGGAGAAATTCACATAGGCCCATACAAAGGAAAGGAAGTATCCACCCCTTCCGCATAAGAAATCATGGAAACCAACTCCAATATATGAGAAGAAACTAAGCAAAGAGGGAAAAAAGTCTATTTTTTTCAACCAACTTCAACACCATATCCTTTCTCAAGTTCCTCTTCTAGTCATAGGAAAAGAGATATTGTCGAGATTAGATGAGAGAGTAATGATAGGCACTCTGGTGGAGGAGATGGAGAGGAGCCACCTCCCTGAGGGCCTTTAGAAAAGTCACATATTACCAGTTCATCTAAGAGTAAAATGTATACCATGGAAGGGTCTGAAATTGCAGAAGGAGACAATGATATGGAAGTTGATAGTACAACCATGCCTAGTTGTATTATGGCATGTACTTCTAAAACTCAGAAAATGAATGAAAATATTGTTGATGAAGAACCAATCATCTTTCAGGACCAATATCTTACTATTCAAAATAACCAATGTGATAAGGATACTAAGAAAAATTGAGATGAAAAAGTCAAGGTTCAAAATAAGAAAGTGAATAGCTAATAGAAGTATGAAGTTGTTGTTTCTAGATTTGGATCTACAGATCTCTTAAAGCTACATCAAACTATAGGAAAGGAACTTGAACATTGTTAGTGAACAAGAAACAAAAAAATTGAAGCTTAAGAAGTGGATAAACAACCTTGAAGAATCTCTAAATCCTCCACTAGTATTTATGACTCCATTGGCTATTCAAGGACCAAATATTGCAGTCACTACCCCTAGAACACCCCAAATAATTAAGAAAGTAGCACACTTATTGAATGGTTTCAAATTATATGTTACAATTGATATCCATAAGGGACCATGAATTATCGAGGAATTATGGGAAAATGCTTTGCATTCAAGGAAATTATCCTAGACGATTTGTTCGTTTGTTGAATATCTAAAGAAATATCTCTAGGATGATAAAAATTTTGTTGATAATCAATTTCCCACCCTTATGAATCAATTTGGTACTCTGAATGATTTCCAAAGAACATATAAAAACCTTCATAATCCGAAGAGAATAAAGCATATCAATGTTGGATGGTTTTGCTAGAAGTAAAATGTTAAAGAATGTTATTGTTAAGTGTTCAAATATTGATGATGAGTAGAAGTAATATTTTTGTTAAAGCTATTAAAGTTGTCAAGGACCTTTAGGGCCCACAGATAATCATAGATTCCTTAATGATTCCACAATATGTATTTAAAGAAGAATTAGAAGTTATTAAAACATTATTTCATATTGAATTTGAAAACATAATAGACTTTCTTAAGGCTATATTAAAAAGTGTTTGGTTACCTTTGTTAATGGCAATGAGGACCAATTATCTATGGTTGGAAAACTATGATCAGAAGCATGAGAATTTGAGGAAGAGATATTTGAGCTATTTGTAAACCAAGACATCACAATCCCCTCATGAAATAATATATTGAAGAAAGGATCTAACAATCATTAATTCTCAATAGTTTCCCAAGCAGTTTAGATAACGCTCTTTCCTGTAGCCATATATATTGGACACTTCTTCGACAACACAAAGAGATAATTCCACATTTGATCCTTCTGCAATTTTGGGAGTGTTTTTTTTTCTCTAAAGAAATTCCTTTCTATCTTCTCAGTCCTAGATTATAATGACTTTATTGAATTCTTGTATGTTTTTGCTAACCCATAACTATATTTTATCTTTTCTTTTAGATACACTTTATCGTTACTATTGGTCCACGGGAGCCCAATCCCAACACCATTTGGGTGTGAATGCATTTACTTTTAGGATTAAGTAAAATGATTTTGAAAATAATGCTTTAGGCACTAAATTATATTCTAAGACTTCAAATCCAGAATATTATGTTTGAATCTTGTAGAGAGATTATTTCAAGAAATCATTTCATTTGTGGTTCTGAAACATTAATTTCCAAATAAGAATTTCAAATCTCGTGAATGTTTTCTAATGCTCTCATGATCCTAAATGTGTGAATCATTTTATAGTTCTTTATATATGTGGACCAAGGAATTTTGTTTCTTTCTATTGTATTTGATTCACATATGTTCCCTCCCATGTTCTTATAGATGTCAATGTGATATCATAAGTTAATTTATTCTTTTATTTTATTTTCCTTGTCATGACCTTTTTCTTTTTTCCTTCTTTAAACCTTGACATAAATATCTGAGTTCCATTCTAGATTTTTAACCCACAGGTATTCAAAGTTACACTCAAATTGATAATAATATTAAGTCTTGATTACAAAGTTTTCCAACCCTATTTTATATAGAAATAAAAGTCTTTTATAATTGATTTTCTTTCTCTTCTTTTTGTTGTAATTGTTTTCCTCTTTGTACTCATCGTTAGATATTATTAAATCAACTATAATATCTTCCTAAGCCATTATATGATTACAAATCTCCTCCTTTTCTAAATTTCTTTTCTTTTTTCCACCTAACACTTGCAAAAGCAATTCAAATATAATTAATATAAAATTCTAAAGATTCATTAATATCATTAAAAAAAATTTCCCCCAAACATTAAATTGAAATAAATTAATAAAATAAATATAGTTTAAACATTTGCTAAACTCATTCTTTATTTGGGATTATGTTTTTTTTTAAATAATTAAAAAAAATACTAACAAAACTACGTTTAAAGAGTTTTATTTAAAATATTAATTAAAGCTATGGTTTTGTTTTATTTTATTTATAAATTGATTTTAATACTTACCTATTAAAAAATGTGAAATTATTCAAAATTCTAAAAAAATATTAATAAATCCATCAAATAAATCGAAGCGTAAAATCAAAATATAAATAATCCCTCAATATAAGTTTAACTTTAGTATTTATTTATTAAGTTTAACCTTTCTTCTCCCTTCATTTTTATCAATGCCAATGGCATTTTTTATTTTTTAAGCAAATTCGTTAGCGTTTTTTAACCAACTTTCAAAAAAAAGATTACCCAACTTATTATATATATAATTATATAATTTTTTAAGCAAATTCGTTAGTCTTTTTTGAACCAAATTTTAAAAAAAAATTATCAAACATTAAAAAAATTACCATTTATCTGGCAAATGTAATCTATCCGAAACGTTCCTCACATTCCTAACTTTTGAACCAGCCGTTTCTTATGTAATTTGGCCTTCTAAAACTCAATATATTGCTCCTAGAAATTAACACTCAATATATTGCTCGTAGAAATTAATACTCGGTATTGTATTGATTTTGTTTTCAAATTAATTATAGACTGTTAATTGTGGGTTAATTTCTTATCTCACGTGTATTTTGGAAAGGTATCTTTTGGTTTTTATATTATTTTTCACCTAGTTTTATTTCTATGTAAACCTATACGAAGCGTGGAACATATAGCCGACATCAAAATTTTATCACACATGCGGATTAATAAATAAAATTCTAAAATTTATAAAAGATAAATAAAATGAAAATTAAGGACATCTAAAAAATGCAGATAATAAATAAAATTTATAAAAACATATAAAAGAAAGAGGACATTTTTTAATTGGTATACAGTGAGGATTTGTAAAACCTAAGAGGCATTGATTTAGAATATTTGGATCCGGGACCCAATTCCTCTTGGGATCCAAGGCACCCAAGAACATTCACTAAGTATGTTGGGATCTTGGGACAACCAAGGAGACATCCAATCTAAATATAGTTGGTCCATCTAACCTCTAGATATCAGAATGTTGAAAACCAAAAATATGTGTGTTGATAAAATTTGATACTTAATATAATAATAAAATTAAATAGATAATTTAAAAATTATAAAAATTAAAAATTAATAAAAATCTAAATAGTAAAATCAAAAAAATAATGACAATAATAAAATAAAATTAATATAACTACCTATAATAAATAAATGAAATAAAATTAAAAATAATAAAAATAAATAAATCTAAAATAATAAAATAACATAAAATAATGACAATAATAAAATAAAATAAATATTAACTACCTAAATTATGATAATATAAAATAAAATAAATAATAACTAACCTAAAATAATGAAAATTTGGCATTAGATGTATCCTAGAAATAAAATAATGCACATATAAAATAGTTCACACTCAAGTTGTTCAAGTCATCTAACATCCAAAAGGTATCATAAGAATTCAATCCATTAGGCTCCAAATGCATATGTAATATCCCAAAAAAATAGACCCATCATTAAATCATATCGCCTACCACGTAAGTATGATTTAACATTTATTGCCATGTGGAGTGCCATATGTTTTGCTACATCACTAGATAGGATGATAGTACAAAACTTCTGAGGGCTATATATGTTTTCATGAATTGAGAATGAGAAAAAAATTATACGGAAAAATTATATCCCTTAAAATTAGGAAACGATGAAATTAAAGAGAAGCAAAATTTATAATGTATTTAATACAATAAAGTAAATAGCATATTAGATTTTATGATTTATCAGAAAATAATATAAATTGAAATCAAAATAAAAGGAAATCAAAATTTATATATTTTATTAAAAATAGATAGTATACTTACAAGATTAAGAAAAATTTTAAAAATTGGTGAAAAGCTTTTTCCTTTTACTTATCTAAAAAACTAAATGGGATAGTTGTTGTGGCCACATCACCTTTTTAACATAATTATACAAGATAATTAAAAAAGCTAATTAAAAAGTGAGAAAAAATACAAAATAATTAAAAAGTGAAAAAAATTAGAGAAAGTGAAACCAATGTTTGAGAATCATTCACAATTACGAAATTTAATTACGTATATGTTCATTATCAATAGTACATATTGTCAAAATAAGACATAAGTAAAACATATCACATTCCACTAATGGGATAACTCAATACTACATTGAAGTGATAGTAAAATCTTGTAGTATTTAACTTTTAATTGTTATAGACCTAAATTTATATAAGTTAGTTTTTGTTTTTTTGTTTTTATTATTATTATTATTATTAATGTTTTTTACTTCAAAGATAAATGTCTTAAAAATAAAACAGTAAAAAGTGAGTCAAATAAGGACGGATCCTCAAAATGTCAATAATTTCATTTTGAAAGCAATTCCCTGATTCCCAGTGATCGCTCAAACAAAAGGAAGCATAGTTCTCTCTTCCTTCTAACCCTTATCCCTAATGTTTCATCTATTTCCCTTTTTAGATGATTCTTTCTAGATAGTTATAGTCATTGTTAGTTAAAATTGTTGCAAAATACTTGGGGGACTTCCAACCATTCAAACATTCAACCATTTTCAATGTTTATTGTGTGACAACATTCCTTAAAATAATTATGAGACTTAATTGTTAGTCACCTCAAAAGTGCTAAGAAGTGTGCATTTGACATACCATACATTGCTTTCAAGTTGTACATAACACTATTATCACTATTTGGGTAGACTTTGACGTCCCATGTTCAAAGAGAGGGGTGTTGGAAGTAGATTTAGGGCTTTTGGAGAAGGTGTTAGCGATATCAATGTCAACCCCTAGTACATTTTACTAGAATGCATCTAACCATGTTTCCTCCATAGCATGACTATCCCATAACAAATCATCCATGCTAACCTCTATATCATTTCCTTCTCTTGGAAAATATGTGAAGAACCATTGATATTATAGAGGTTATAAATTGGTGGCTCATGATGTAGTGGTAATTGAATAGGTGGTTAATACAACTATACTCAATATGCTTCCTCTTGTAACTATGCTTGTTAAACAACAAGCTCTTGATTTAGCATCTTAGTGTGGTGTAATAGTGTAGATGGTAGATATGTCACCCCTCATCAATCCTATTTTTAAAGAAATTAAAACATTATATCAATAATATTAGTAACACAACGCTTTAGTATGTTCAAACATTATATGTAACATTTGTTAAAAGCGTGGAATTCTTTTTCATAATAATAAACATGCAACCAACCAATTTATAAAACAATTGTCAAAATTAAGTAATATGTTTACATAGTTCAATTGATAAATCAATTCACAACTGAGGTGCCATTACAAATTAAGAGATTAAATTCATGGTGTAGTACTATTAACCAAGTTTGGTTGTTAGAAGATGCAATGCTACAATTGATAGGGTAAAATAGTTGTTAGTTTTCATCATACATCTAATTGTGGTATCTTTTTCTTGATAAGAACTTGCAACATTTTGCACTAATGGAATATCTTGTGCATATAAACTTGATTTTAAAACATGATCTTGCACAGTTCAATGAAAAAATATTCAAATGGACATGCATGCATAACATAAATTCAATTAAAGGCTGGTGGAGAAATACATACCATCTATTATTTTGCTACAAGAGACAATGTTTCTAGGGGTATAGAGAAGCCATATGATACATGAGTCCATGTTGGTTTTCCTATTCCAAGGACTCTACTACCTATCTGGAGGACTACTCCCCATTTGGAAATTGAATGTTTCTTCTTTTTAGGCCTTTTCCTCTTCTGTTGGTATCATTTTAGAAGGGGTTTTAAGAGGATTCCCTCATTTGATCAAGTTAGTTAATTGTTACGACACCTATGGAGAATGGTGGGACTTTTGGGAAAAGGTCCAATCTAGCGAATTTCTCTCGAATCCCTCTCTCCTCTTAGCATGTGACTTAAACTTTACTATCTCTATTGGGGAGTCTTGGGGACCCTGAGCCAACTCAGACCCTATGACCTATTATTTTTTAGAGATGTTGCTTCATTACAACCTCCGTGATGTTGCCCATTTTACTTTAGCTCCTACTTGGAGAAATGGTAGGATTGGAGAGGAATGGATTGCAAAGCACCTGGATAGGTGTTTAATAGCTGACCATTTGGAAAATAAGATGGGGAAATACAGATCTTGGATCTCACAAGATAAACTATCGGATCACCTTCAAATCCTCTTAGAATCAGATTTTGAGAGTCATATACACAAATACCCCTTCAAGTTCAATCGTACGTGGCTAGAATTTGAGTCTTTTAGGGAGATGGTGAAGAGTACTTGGAAAAATAGTTTAGACAAATTTGATCTCTCTACTATGGACTCCATGGTCCATAAACTTGTGAAAATAAAAAAGGAAGCGATGGATTGTGAAACGAAATAAAAAAAGGAAGAAAAGGAGGAACTGGTAAATCTGGAAGTTTAATATCAAAAAATCACTCACTCCTTCTCTGACTCATGTTTTCCTACTGAATTAGTGTAGAGGATGTGCTCCAAACCTAAGGCATTATTTGACTTTAAGTCCTTCTCTCTATATAACTTGATTTATAATATCATTTCGAAAATCATCTCTAATAAAATCAAGCCTATCCTTGCTAATAATATGTCCATTAACCAATTCGGTTTCCTGGCCAATAGGTAGATTCATGATGTTATTAGCATCGCTTAAGAATTCCTCCACTTGGTTAAGTCAAAAAAGATTCAAGCCTTAGTCCTTAATATGGACCTTAATAAAGCCTTCAATAAGGTAAAATGGACTTTTTTTTTATTAGTCCTTCTTCAAATTGGTTTAGGATTCGAGACTACCAACTGGATTATGGGTTGTGTAACTTTAACAAATTTTTCCATTTTGATTAATGCTTCTCCCACAAACAACTTCTCCAGTTCAAGAGGGCTTAGAAAGGGGTACCCTCTATCTCCCTTACTATTTCTGCTAGTGACTGAAGGACTGAGTCTGTTGTTACTCAAAGAAAAGGCAGAAGGAAATTGTAATACCAGCATCCCACAACTACCCAATTAACTGGCCAACCGGAGTAAATATGCAACGAGAGGCCACTATAATGAGATTCAACCTCCCAGGTCACCTTAAGGAAGTGGAATCGATGGAAACACACCACACAAACCTTCCACATCAGCAATAGAACTCCCAAAATCCATCCCAACCACTCAAGTAACCAAGCCTTGAGACCAATTGAAGTTTTAGACCATTAAACCCTAGACGATCCCTTGATATGGACAAGGTATGTTTGGGAGGCTCCATTCACTCACACAACAAGGCATGCATGTGATTGGGGACTTTTTTCCTCATACCTGTGTCTATGACTCTGAGATTTTTTCCACTTTAAATAATAAGTATTATTTATTAAGTTTAACCTTCTCTCCCTTTCTATTTTATAATGCCAATGGAATTTTTATTTTTTAAGTAAATTCGTAACCCTTTCTTTAACCAAACTTTCAAAAAGATTACCCAACTTTTATTTTTATATATATTATATTATATATATATATATATAATTATTCATGGTTCATTGTATTTAAATTTTTTAAGCAAATTCGTAAGTCTTTCTTGAACCAAACTTTCAATTTTTTTTTATCAAACTCTAAAAAAAATACCATTTATCTGGCAAATGTAATCTATCCGAAACGTTCCTCACATTCCTAACTTTTGAACCAGCCATTTCTTATGTAATTTGGCCTTCTAAAACTCAATATATTGCTCCTAGAAATTAACACTCAATCTATTGCTCGTAAAAATTAATACTCGATATATTGCTCGCAGAAATTAATACTCGATATTGTATTGATTTTGTTTTCAAATTAATCATAGACGGTTAATTGTGGGTTAATTTCTTATCTCACGTGTATTTTGGAAAGGTATCTTTTGGTTTTTATATTATTTTTTGACCTAGTTTTATTTCTATGTGAACCTATACGAAGCGTGGAACATATAGCCGACATTAAAATTTTATCACACATGCGGATCAATAAATAAAATTCTAAAATTTATAAAAGATAAATAAAATGAAAATTAAGGACATCTAAAAAAGCAGATTAATAGATAAAATTTATAAAAAATATATAAAATGAAAATGAGGGACATTTAAATTTGGTATACAGTGGGGATTTGTAAAACCTAAGAGGCATTCAAATTTAGATATATTTGGGATCCGGGAAACCCATTTCCCCAAGAGGAATTTAGATTCCTCTTGGGATCCAAGGCACTCAAGAAACATTCATAAGTATGTTTGGGATTTGGGACAACCAAGGAGACATCCAAATCTAAATATAGTTGGGTCCATCTAACTTATAGTTATCCAGAATGTGTGAAAACCAAAAATATGTAATGTACAAGGCACCCAAGAAACATTCATAAATATGTTTGAGATTTGGTGCAACCAAGGAGACATCCAAATTTAAATATAGTTGGGTCCATCTAACCTCTAGTTATCTAGAATATGTGAAAACCAAAAATATGTAATGTAAAAAGATTGAATACATTTAAATATAATAATAATATTAAATTAATTTAAAATTAAAATTAAAAAATCATAAAAATAAATAAAAATCTAAAATAGTAAATAAAAATAAAAATAATGATAATAATAATAAAATTAATAATAACTAACTTAAAATAATGATAATGATAATAATAAAATAAATAATAACTAACCTAAAATAATGAAAATTTGAAAATTTGGCATTAGATATATCCTAGAAATAAAATAATGCACATATAAAATAGTTCACAGTCAAGTTGTTCAAGTCATCTGACATCCAAAAGGTATCCATAAGAATTCAATCCATTAGGCTCCAAATCAATTGTAATATCCCCCCAAAAAAATAGACACATCATTAATCATATTGCCTACCACGTAAGTATGATTTAACAGTTATTGCCATGTGGAGTGTCATATGTTTTGCTACATCACTAGATAGGATGATAGTACAAAACCTCTGAGGGCTATATATACGTTTTCATGAATTGAGAATGAGGAAAAAGTTATACGGGAAAAATTATATACTTTAAAATTAGGAAATGATGAAATTAAGAGAAGCAAAATTTTATAATGTATTGAATACAATAAAAGTAAATAGCATATAGATTTATGAGTTATAAAAAATAATATAATTAAAATCAAAATAAAAGGAAATCAAATTTATATATTTATTAAAAAGAGATAGTATACTTACAAGATTAAGAAAAATTAAAAAGATTAGTGAGAAGCTTTTTCCTTTTACTTATCTAAAAAATTAAATGGGATAATTGTTGTGGCCACATCGCCTTTCTAACATAATTATACAAGATAATTAAAAAAGTGAGAAAAAAATACAAAATATACAAGATAATTAAAAAAGTGAGAAAAAAATACAAAATAATTACAAAAAGTTGAAAAAATAGAGAAAGTGAAAACAATGTTTGAGACTCATTCACAATTATGAACTATAATTACTTATATTGACTCATTCACAATTATGAAATATAATTACGTATATGTTCATTATCAATAGTACATATTGTCAAAATAAGACCTAAGTAAAACATATCACATTCCACTAATGGGATAACTCAATAGTACATTGAAGTGGTGGTAAAATCTTGTAGTATTTAACTTTTAATTGTTATAGACATTAATTTATATGAGTTAGTTTTTGTTTTTTTTGTTTTTATTATTATTATTAATGTTTTTGACTTTAAAGATAAATGTCTCAAAAATAGACATAAATTTATATAAGCTAGTTTTGTTTTTTTGTTTTTATTATTATTATTATTATTAATGTTTTTTATTTTAAAGATAAATGTCTCAAAAATAAAACAATAAAAGTGGGTCAAATAAAGATGGATCCTCAAAATGTCAATAATTTCATTTTGAAAGCAATTCTCTGATTCCCAGTGATCACTCAAACAAAAGGAAGCTTAGTTCTCTCTTCCTTCTAACCCTTATCCCTAATGCTTCATCTCTTTCCCTTTTTAGATGATTCTTTCTAGATAGTTATAGTCATTGTTAGTTAAAATTGTTGCAAAATACTTGGGGGACTTCCAACCATTCAAACATTCAACCATTTTCAATGTTTATTGTGTGACAATATTCCTTAAAATAATTATGGGACTTAATTGTTAGTCACCTCAAAAGTGCTAAGAAGTGTGCATTTGACATACCATACATTGCTTTCAAGTTGTACATAACACTATTATCACTATTTGGGTAGACTTTGACGTCCCATGTTCAAAGAGAGGGGTGTTGGAAGTAGATTTAGGGCTTTTGGAGAAGGTGTTAGCGATATCAATGTCAACCCCTAGTACATTTTACTAGAATGCATCTAACCATGTTTCCTCCATAGCATGACTATCCCATAACAAATCATCCATGCTAACCTCTATATCATTTCCTTCTCTTGGAAAACATGTGAAGAACCACTGTTATTATAGAGGTTATAAATTGGTGGCTCATGATGTAGTGGTAATTGAATAGGTGGTTAATTCAACTATGCTCAATATGCTTCCTCTTGTAACTATGCTTGTTAAACACCAAGCTCTTGATTTAGCATCTTAGTGTGGTGTAATAGTGTAGATGGTAGATATGTCACCCCTCATCAATCTTATTTTTAAAGAAATTAAAACATTATATCGATAATATTAGTAACACAACACTTTAGTATGTTCAAACATTATATGTAACATTTGTTAAAAGCGTGGAATTCTTTTTCATAATAATAAACATGCAACCAACCAATTTATAAAACAATTGTCAAAATTAAGTAATATGTTTACATAGTTCAATTGATAAATCAATTCACAACTGAGGTGCCATTACAAATTAAGAGATTAAATTCATGGTGTGGTACTGTTAACCAAGTTTGGTTGTTAGAAGATTCAATGCTACAATTGATAGGGTAAAATAGTTGTTGGTTTTCATCATACCTCTAATTGTGGTATCTTTGTCTTGATAAGAACTTGCAACATTTTGCACTAATGGAATATCTTGTGCATATAAACTTGATTTTAAAACATGATCTTGCACAATTCAATGAAAAAATATTCAAATGGACATGCATGCATAACATAAATTCAATTAAAGGCTAGTGGAGAAATACATACCATCTATTATTTTGCTACAAGAGACAATGTTTCTAGGGGTATAGAGAAGCCATATGATACATGAGTCCAAGTTGGTTTTTGTTGGGTCCCTATAATACTAGTGATTACCCCATTACTATGGTAGTTGTACCCCTTATTAATATTGTTGTGCCCCTATTGCCCCCATATTGTTTTACTGTGCCCCATAGAACTCTCTATTGTATTTTTATGGCTTTATTTATATTGTTAGGTCGGTTGGGTTATATTGTGACTCCTTAGACTCCTATATATAGAAAGGAGGTTTTGTCATTTGTATCATCAAAGAATTGTTCATTTATGTAATGTAAAGGAGGTTGCCCCCTCGAAGAGGCTGAGTTATAAGGCATTGATCTATCTTTTCTATCTTTTCTTGAGCTGGTTTCATAACATTTGGTATCGGAGCCAAGTTCTAGGGTTTCGTTGCTCCAAATAGGTCATTGTGGCATTTTCACTATAACTTTTTTTTCTGCGACGTTTCAGAAGTAAAAAAAAGAACCCATTTGAGAAGACATCGCGCTGCAGCTCGGGTCTGAATTTCAGAGCTTTTCGCACTATATTTGCGGAGATATGTTCTCAGGAAGTTGGTCTTTTTGCAGATTCCTGAATTACATTCCAAACAGGTGACCTGGGGAAAATCGTCATAACTTTCTCTCTGAGCATTAGATTGAAATTTCGCAAAAAGGTATAGAAAGAGGACATATTGTCAGAGCCAGAGGTCCAAATAGTGACACATGGCACTTCATACAAGTTTGCTCTTCTGAAAAGGGCTATAATCAGGTCACTGTGGGAGATTTGGCATAACTCGTCATTGGAGAATCCAATTGGGGTCAAACTGGTGGCATTGGAAAGAGGACACAGAGGGCTACCACAGGTCACAATTTTAGAAATGGATGTTCTAAAAGTACAGAGATACATCAGAGGCAATATCTAGCTCCTACAAAGAAAAAAAGGGTGTGTAGAGTTTTTTAAATTTTTGCTTGAGATTGGTTTGAAAATTTATTTTGAAGGCATTCAAAGGGCTAGTAGAGCATTATTATCGGTAACTGATGCTCCGAGGAAAGAAAATGCAAACACCTAGTAAGGAACCTGAAAGCTCTAGCATGACTCATGAAGAAGAGGAAGAAATGCTACATGATATATCAAAATTAC
>APFE030939376.1:0-12108 GCA_000404065.3 Pinus taeda | reverse complement strand
AGACAAAAGGGAGTTGTTGCTGAAATAGAGAATAATCAAGCAACACAGAGAGCTGAACGAGCCAAAAATCCTGAGAGCTTCAGGGCCAGGGATAATATGGTGTCTGAGCCCATTGTTTCTATGAAGAAACAGTGGAGTGAAGTGTAGAGCTTGTAAAAGGACTTATACTATAATCCAAAAGAGCCTAGTCAAGTTGACTAGAGCTTAAGGAGACATAGCCCAAGAGTTTTGGGTGAACTCCAAATTAATATTGCTTTCCATGTGTTGTTATTTGTTGCATTTTTTCCTATTGTATGTTTTATATATCAGTTTAAGCAATCGATTTACAACACATAAACAATTTTAAAAACAAACATAAGCATACACCTAGATTTTCAAGCATATTATCAATTCCACATTGGTTAATAAATAAGACTTGGGAACATTTAAGCTTTGGAAGTGAGAGAGGTCCTTGTAAGTTAGACAAGAAGCCTAAGTGCCCCATTTTTAGATTAGGTGGTATCGGAGCTTGAGATTGGTTAACCCCACCTTCAAATAAGGTTATATCAGAATGCTTGATTAACAGAGCAAAGATTGCTTGTCTAAAAGGTGTTTAAACAGTCAGAGGTTGATTTTATGCTTGTTTGCAGACTGACTCTTGTCTGAGTTTACAAAGGTGAAGGGAAAGCTATTGATAGCTCAGTCCAGGAAGGGCAAGAAGGAAGAAGGGCTGAAGGCATTCTTCTATCTCAAAAGACATCAAAGCAATCCTTGGAGCACAAGAGGTTTGTTGCAAAAGGTTGCTGAATAAGACCTTTATTAATCTTGTTTGAAGTTCTTTTGTTCATTGTCATAATGACTACTTATACAAGTGTATCCTCAAATTCCTCCTTCATCACAAGATTCTTTGATGGAGACATGAAGCAAGACTTGTTCATCATGATGGATAAGGTGAGAGAAATGTATGAGGATGCATGGAAGAGAAACATACCTAGAGATCAGTTGAATTCCGTGGAGGAAGAGAAGCAGATGCTTTCTGATAAATTGCAGGAAATGGAGAGGCAACTCGATATTGCAAATATGAACCTGAAAAAGATGCATGAGTTGGAGTCACAACTCTTTGTTGCCAAAAAAGTTGTGGTCAAGTATCAGCTCGAAGAAGAGGTTAACCATTCGAGTTTGTCTTCAAGTTCCTCTAAGAATGCTTATATTGGTTCTTTTGTAAAACATACTAGAGGCATAGATTCCAAGCTAATGTCCAAGATGGGCTATGAAGGAAAAGGCTTGGGTAAACATGCACAAGGTATTGTTGAGCCAATAATAGTTGATGAAAGGCCTAAGTATTTAGGTCTTGGTTATGGAAATTCTTATGGAGAAAGTTCCAAAGCTGCCATGAAAGCCATTGAAACAGTTCCAAGAAGGAGTTTTATTGTAGGTCCTCTACCTCAAGGGTGTGAAGATTGCATTCAGGAAGAATGCAATAGCTTGAAACATCATTTGCAGGATGCAGGTGTTTAGAAGCACACACTTGATCCAGAGAGTTGTGGAAACTCTGAAATCCTTGAAGAGATTGATGGTGTCCCAAATGGAGCTACATCTTCACTCAATTCACCTCCTCATGAAGGTAAAAGAGGTGAAAGAGAAAGATATAAATCTAGTTCTAATCATATTCCTTTTGATTTTGCAAAGCATGATAGATTTCCACATAGATATGGGAAAGGAACTGCATGTTCCTTTTGTGGTTTGGATAACCATCACGTTTCTAGATGTTGGAAGAGAATGGCCACATATAGGAAAATTTTGAAGGAAAAGAAGCAAAAAGCCAAAGGTCCATTGGACAAGGAAAATCACGCTGTCAAGAGGATGCACATGTGTTGCACATACTGCCATAAGCAAGGGCATCTTGCTGAAAGGTGTTGGACTCTAAATCCAGCAATGCTTCCACAAAAAGCTGAAGAAAATGGAAAGAGAAGATGGCAGAAATGGAAAGGAAGATTCCATGAATGATGTGTCTCAGAATGATTCACATGTTGATGCTGATGTGCAGAAAAAGGAGGGACCCTTGAAATGGATTGGTAAGAAATGGTTAGAGTTCTTATCCAATTAAGATTGCATGTCTATTGATGCATCTATTTGCATTTCTGTGGTAATTGAATGCAAGTTGCAGATTTTACCAAGATGGTGAATGGAAAAAGGTTGAGTAGGAGACTCATTTTGTTGCTGCAACATTATATTTCATTTTAGCTTTGAAAATATAGTGTACTTAAGTGAAAGTTGAAGGATGAAATGCATGCATGAGCATGATGTGCATGAACACAGGGATGCTGATGTTTTCCTTGTATTTGAACATGTATGTGTAATTAACTTGAAGGGTTGAATGCTTTGTTGTAAACATGCATGTAATAGTGATGAAATGTTTTCATCTTTTGAAAAAAGTCCTTATGGTCCTTTTCTACATGCTTGAATTGAAGGGTCATTTGTTTTAAGGCATGTTTTTTTGGCTTGTTGTCTAGTCCATCATTTGTATTTAGATGTAATACATGGAGGTGTTCACAAGATGTGAGATCTGTTTTTTTTGTTGAAGCAAGAGTTTAGTCCATCCAGTTGTTGTCTGTATTTTTGTTGTTGTTAATAGTTGTTGTGACAAATTTTCAAACAGGTACAAATAAAAGTTTTTGTGAAGCAGATGTACTTCAAATTTGTTTGAGCCACCTTGGATCAATGATCAAGGCAGAGAAGTTCAAACTATCTTCTATGACCATCTCAGCAGGAGTTCTATAGGAAGGCAAGGAGGAAGATAGTTCGTCCCAGGAGAACTAGCATGTCCAGGAAGGAGAGTGGTCAGAGACTTTGGTTCAGAGGCACTATGCAAGGCAAGTCTATGGAGGCTGAAAGAAGAGGGTGTTTTTACTCTCATTTACTGTTCAGATCAGTAGATCAGTATTTTGGAGACCAAAAGTTCTTTTAGTGGGAAGGCGTGATCTAAAATGGGTTTTGGATATACTCCTAAGTCTAAGTGTTCCTCACATAGGAAAATGAAAGTCCAAGAAAGTTCCTAGAAATAGCTCCATTGTAGAGATCTTTTCATTCTGAATCCACTGCAACTTGAATGGGAAAAAATGGACTTAGGATGCAGAAGTTATCAGCAAGAGAAGATGCCCTTTGTTCTTTAGAAAAAGAGGCAAAATCCCCTAAAATGGGAAAAAAACCCTTATAAAGGGAAATCGCATTAGAAAAAGGCAAAAGGGAAGGACTAATGCCGAAGGCGGGAGACCCCCGATTGGTCGATTAGATCGATCAGGTCAGAGACAATCCTGTATGCGATATCGGGACCCCAGACTTTGCGATCGTGATTATGCGATATTCCGATCGCCGATATCAGCGGATCGGCATCGGTGATGATAGGAGACAAGGGACGGACCCCCGGGGCTATGCGATGAGCGATTGCGATATATCACATTCCGGTGATAAAAGGAGTGATAATACATGCACATGCAAATGCCAGACCCCATGGGTTTTATAAACTCGGCTTCATAATGTTTGAGTTCCACCATAAAGGGATTTTCTGTGTATTGGTGCATTTCAACATAAAAACCAAAATACAAAGGAAAAATCCCCTAAAGCGATATAGCCAGACCTAAAGGGGAAATAAAGGCGCGATTAATGAAATTTTGAGTTCCGTATGCAGGATTTCGGGCGGGCCTTAGGTGGAAAGTGGTTTTAGGTTGGCTCCACCTGATCCCATATAGTGAATGACGCGTGGCTAGCGGAGGAGAGAGGAAAACCACCTTTACGGGCGGGTAACCTCCATATTCCTAAGTCGCCCAAGATCGCATATGGACCGTTGGATTGGAGATCCTGTAGATCGACAGTGGGGATTGCGCTAGTGGAAAAAGGTGGGCTCGATGTGATTATAGCGCAGATTCAATAGAATTTGAAGTTCGATAAAAAGGATTTTGTCAAGATTTTCTTTATATTTGGGATTTTTAACAATAATCCCAAATACAAAGGAACCCACACCTATGTGACTTGCAATAGCTATTTAAAGGCAGACTTGATGGAATATATGACAGAATTAATGATTTTTGAAGTTCAATAAATGACAGTTTTGCAAATTTTTCTCGTGTTTTAGTGTATTTCTTTGTGTAAGTAGAGAACGACCATTCTAGGGATTTCAAAACCTGATGGTCCCTTCTGTTGTAGAACTGGTGGCCACCATCCCTGAAGATGTTAGTAATGATTGCTTAATGCTCAGAGGGGGATTTGAGCTGACATAAGCAAGCAACGTAGAGAGCCAGAGAATTCGAGAGGGAAAACAAACAGACAAGTGAAGATTGGCTTAAAAGCCATGAATGTCAGAGACAGAAGGGAGTTGTCGTCGAAATAGAGAATAAGCAAGTAGCACTGAGAGCTGAAAGAAACAGAAAGCCTGAGAGCTTCAGGGCCAGGGATAAGATGGTGTCTGAGCCCATTATTTTTGTGAAGAAACAGTGGAGTGAAGTGTAGAGCTTGTAAAATGACTTATACTACAATCCCAAAGAGCCTAATCAAGTTGACTAGAGCTCAAGGAGACATAGCCCAAGAGTTTTGGGTGAACTCCAAATTAATATTGTCGTCCATGTGTTGTTATTTGTTGCATTGTTTCCCTGTTGTATGTTTTATATATCAGTTTAAGCAATCGATTTACAACACATAAACAATGTTAAAAACAAACATAAGCATACACCTAGCTTTTCAAGCATATTATCAATTCCGCATTGGTTAATCAATAAGACTTGGGAACATTTAAGCTTTGGAAGTGGGAGAGGTCCTTGTATGTTAGACAAGAAGCCTAAGTGCCCCATTTTCAGATTAATTGTAATGAATTCCCTTTGTATATATTGTGACCAAACACAAATTTAATATAATCCTTACTCATTTGTGTTATAAAAAAAATATTCAACAAAAATAATATATAAAAAATAAAAAAATTATCTTAAATACTAATTAAACCCAATTTTTACTTTAAAAACCTATATATAAAAATTATTAATTATTAAAAAAATAGTTTAAAAGTAATGAAAACATGGGGCACATCACACATACACGCAAGTTTGAAATACATGACAATTTAAATCATCAAGGCGGACTTTGATATAATTACATAATCAATAACTAAATAATCATACTTTGTCATAAATGCCACAATCAAAATTAATGTTATAGGTAGAGGTGTTTCTTTGGTTATCAATTATTTGCAAATGGTCCTCGAAGGAAGATGCTATAAAAACTCCTCTCACCATGACAAGATTTTAGGATATACCATTTAAAATATATTTATTTAAGAGTTCATGGTATCGTTTTCCTAATCAATAATATTAATTTTGGAAAAGTTTGAGTCTGAATGTCAATCCATAATCACATTCGTAACATCATCCAAGATGAAAATTTGTTAAATTTGTGATATAATTGTTTTTCTTTATATTTATATATTAATATTTTTTAATATAAAATATTTAAATATAATTATATTAAAAATTTATCCCAATGCTGGTTGACGGTGATTGGGTGATGTTAAGGCACTCTTTGATGTGAAGTCATTAGTTCTATTCCGTGCCCTAATTTGGGTTTTTTTCTTTGACATGACCATTTGATGTGGTCACTAATACTGAACTTCATATTAAATTATATTAAAATAGATTTAATAAATAATATATAATAATAAATTTTAGAAGTAAAATTCAACTATTTCTTATCAATGTTCTTGGATATTTTGCTAATTCTATGCCAGTAAGTGTTTATTTCAAATCCCCCTTGTGAGGTGCGCTATTTTACACTAATGTATTTACTAGGGATGCCATCCACGAATATGGAGAAGCAACCCTTGGGTTTTTCCATGAGGTTTTCTTTGGAAAAACACAAAATCATTATAGGTAATTGTCAAAGGGGACTTAATTTATTGGTACACCCCCCACCAAGATTCCACAACGTCAATTCACCACCATTGTTGTCAAGTTCAAGTGGCTTCTTCATCTCCAAGATAGAAAGACACAAAGTCAGTAACTTGTGAGGAGAGAGATTGTGCATCCACTGTTGCCTCTCTTTGACCATATGACCATCCTAACACATACCCAAACCCTTGTGATTTGTCATTACATGGAGTATAGTTACTGTGTAGGAGAAACATTAGGTGGCTCCCCACTCATATTAAATAAATAACCCTCCCTATAAATTAGGTCATTGTTGCAATTGTCGGTCCAGGAGTAACTCTGAATGACTTTTTTTTATTTGCATTAAGATAGAATATGGCTATATACAAGGAGAGGGAGACTATTGGGTTTCATTTCCCAATGTCTCTTTGTCTTCTAGCTTCTTTTATTTTTATATTTACAATATTTACATAGCATTCCTAATCCCGAAGATTAGGTGTCAGCATTCCCCCCCTTAATCAAAAGGGATGTTGTGAGTCCAAGCATCATTCTGAATCTTTCAAACTTTTCCATTCCAAGCGCTTTGGCGAAGATGTTTGCAATCTTCTCATTTGTGGAACAATGTCGTAGGTGGATTGTTTTGGCCTCAACATGATGTTGAATCAGATGGTATTTTGTATTGATATGCTTCGTTCGAGCATGGAACTTTGGGTTCTTTGCCAACTTTATCACACGTGTTTTCAATCAAAAGAGGAGTTGAATGTACTTGTTTCTCTTAGAAATATTCCGGAAATTTTCCTAGCTACACAATTTCTTTCGTTGTTTCAACTGCTGCCACATATTCTACATTAGTTGTGGAATATTCTAGAATTGACTGTTTTCATGACCTACACGAGACATCTTTTGATTGAATACTCATAACATAACCTGGCGTAAATACCCCATTTTCTTTATCTCCATCGAAATATGAATCATAGTATCCAATTAAGTTGAAGTCATCCACTTATGTAGATTTAGGTCCAAAGTCTTGAGTTCCCTTCAAGTAATTTAGAACTCTTTTTGCAGCAGAGCAATGACCCTCAAAAGGATTTTGCATAAACCTAGAGAGGATTCCACCAACAAATGAAATGTTTGGTCTAGTAGTTGAGAGTTCCTACGAGTTGTATGTACTTTGTTGTATCCTTAAATTCTTTTCCTTCAGTGGATGTGAGCTTTAACTTTTGTTCCATTGGAGTAGTCAAAGGATTTCACTCAACCATGCCAAACCTGTTCAAGATATCTCCAATTTATTTCTTTTGAGAAAGGAATATAAACTTTGAATGTTGGGTTACTTCAATACTAAGATAGTAGTGAACATATCCCAAATCTATCATTTCAAAACCTTTCCTCAGTGCCTTATTTATGGATGCAATGTAGTTCTAATTGTTCCATGTCATCAAAATATCATCTACATACACCACAAGCACTAGTAGAAAATGGTGAAATTAGTGACTAGGTGACTAAAAGAGTTAGTCACCAGAACTTTTCCAAGTGAAATACTACCAAAATTAGCAATATTAAGAGACCCGACTAAAAAAGACTAACATAAATGACTAATTTAGTCACGAGTTAAAATATACGACTAGCTAATAAGTAATACTACTAAAAATGACTAACATGAATGACTAATTTAGTCTAGGAACAAAAATATGACTACCTAATAAAAACTACACTAATATGAATTAGTCGTTTATGTTAGTCATTTTAATTGCATCACTTCAACAATCTAAACTTACAAGTCATAGGGGATTCGAAGGTTGCTTTATATTGGATGAATGGTTATACTTCCTTGTACACTTATTTATTGGATCAAAGGATGATTAAAATTATGGAGCTTATTAGAATCTTTAGGGTCATATAATTTTATCACATTCACGGGGAATCAAATTCAAAGGTTGACAAATTATCGAAAAGGGGAGTGGGCGAACACCTCCTTTTGCAACACGACATGACCACCTATATGTGTTGCAACAACCTTGCTAACTTATTTAGTTGGTTGCACATATATTTCACATTTCTTCTTCGTCTTGCAAAGTGGTAGTGCTAAGGAGAGGGTATGAACTTTGATCAAAGAATGTTCACTTAGTACCACTATCAAATTTCCTCCGTACAACTTTTCAAGTCTTAAGTTTGCTTCACAACTTCTCATGGTGCTTAACTTACTTTTCTAAACCTCTAATTGAGACTACAACCCTCCAACATATCTAACTATTCAAACTCTTCAACCTTTGTTAGAGTCTTCTTAGACGTGCACTCATACCTGAAGCAGAACCTAACGTCACTAGCATCTCAAATGTGCATGCTCATTCCCTATTTTAATGCTTCATTGAAACCAGATTATCACACTACTTAAAATGAAATGTTCACATCTTAAGGAAAACACCTACTTTTCTTATAACAACCTAAACTATGTGAATGACTAGGAGAGAATTCCATTTTCTTAAGATGAAAACATGGGGTCTTACAACCTCATTGGTGCAACAAGTTGAATATATTTAACCTAAAGAAAGATGTGTATTCTACTCCTTCCAAATTTGACATATGAATGTTAATAAACTAACACTTTAATTAAATCCATTTACTATATACTCTATTTTACTTTTACCAACTTAATATGTAAAAACACCTAAATGTTTTCAATACAACTAGGTTAAAAGCACTTGTTTCCTTCCAACATCTCATATTTTGCCTCTGTAAACTTTAATAACAAAATCATTACATAAAACATAACTTTAAAATTAAATTATTTTTATTTGTATTATTATAACAAACACTACCTAATATCTCAACCAAAAACATGTAAATCCTCAAATACAATTAAAATATGTAAGAGTGTAAATAAAACATTGTATCTACTTTTTGAACATTGGAAAATTTAACACTTTTAAAAAATTTAAATTTAAATTTTGCTTAACAATATCCCTCCCAACCACAAACTTTTCAAAATTCTGCAAAATGATATCCCAACAAATTTTTCATAATGTGGGAAAATGATATGGTTTTACTACCATCGGACCCAAGATCGAAATCCAATATCAAATCTTCAGTCCATCCCTCCCAACCACAAACTTTTCATAGTGCAGAAAAATGATATCCCGACAAAATTTCCATAATGCAAGAAAATGATATGGTTTTACTACCATCAGACCCAAGATCGAAAGCCAATATTGAATCTTAATTCCATTATTGGCAAAAGACCCAATATCGAATGCTAATATTCAGTCCATTGATGGCGGCAAATGAAATATCTAATAAATTGAATTTTTCTTGGACAGGAAGTGATTCTGGTGGAGGATATTGAGGATTAGATTTATTCATGCTGTACCTCAGCATCTGGACCTAGCTAGCAAGATATTTGTCTGCTGGCCTCATGTGTCTCTCTTCTCCGCATCATGGCTACAAGTAAACAAAGTTCACCTTTTTTTCTAAACTACCATCTGAGTCAAACTACCATCGGAATAGGCAATTACGATGAACCCTATGTAGAGGAGCGCGATTTTTGGCCTCGGAAATCGATGATGGATTTCGGCCCAAGAACGATACGGGTGTGCTTGTTGTATGCTGTTTGATACAAAGTTCAGGTCACATGATCGAATATTAGAGAGTCTCAGTTATATCAACCAACTTACAGGGACTTTGTTGTGTTTAGTTCCAGATAACTAAGATTCCATAGCTCTGTAGGGAAATAAGGTAGCTCTACAGGGTCTTCCAAAGATAGGAGCTGTTATCATTTAAAAACTCGGAGACATCTATTCTTATTGTCATTGGCAATATTTATCTTCCTGAAACAATTATCTTATTCTCGATAAATTCAAAACATGGTGAGTCATTCCCAACTTTAAGTTCATCTTTAAAAGCATGAGACTACCATTCTGGTACAAATTAGATTTTGATTTATACTGTAAAAACTATCTCATTCTCGCTTTGAGACATGAAGCCGCAAATAAATACCAAATATCACTTTTGTTCATTCCATTTGGAGCCAAATATGACACTCCAAACTATTTTTCTATGGAAACCAAATTCAAAAAACTGAAATTGTCATCACATTGTGATCCCATATGGGTTGAAGCCTCCTCTCTTTGATAAAATCCTCAAGTTTGAATCCATTGCCAACCTCTTCCTAGAAGAGTGAAAGTAGATCGACCCCTGCTTGCGAGATAAGTTGAGGGTGCTTTGCATTGAGATGTTGTCAATGGAGGTTGTTGTAGTAATCCCTTAGGCGAGTCCAACCTTTGGTGCAATGAAAGCTAAAGAAACACATGTGAGGATTGCCCTTTTAGTTGGGCTCCGTTTTGTGGACTCTGTAAAAGCGTTAGGTAGATATTGAGCTTTTTGAATTTTAGTGCAAGATGTAGCCATGAAGGCATTCGCATCCTTGATGTGGTTTTGAAAGCATCGTTGTCCTTCAACAAGTTGTCCTCAATTATGAGGTAAATATTGACCTTGGAAAATTTTAGTCTAGGGCATAGTTTTGAAAGCATTCATGTCCTTTGACAAGCTATACTCTGTTATCATTTAATGTTTCTTTTTCTTCTTATGTCTGATAAAATTGTTGGATAAATATGTTCCACTCTCTGATATTTCCTTATTAATGAAGAAGTTTGCAATTTTTCAGGTCATTTGACAAATTATTCTCTGTGATCCAAAATTAGTCTTCCAAGATGTGTGTCAAACACAAATAAGCTATTCACAAATGTGATCTTCTCTAGAGATTGACCTCTATTCTCAACACATCCTAGGTTTGAAACTAATCTCTAGTTCGCTTGATTACATTGGAAAATTAGAAATACTAGATGATTACAATCTTGCATTGCAACGTTCATTTCCATGAACTTCAAACACAAACAAAATCAAATTCTTATAACAAAAAAAAAGAGATTAATGGATAAACTCTCGTCCTTCTCTTGATTTTGGTTCAGGAAGAGGCACAAAAGCTTTTCGAGGACATTTGTGTGATTCTTTACTTTTTTATGAAATTATGGCATTCTTGCCACCAATCTTCTTTCATTTCAGATTGAAGCGAATGACCAGGAAATCCTCTCTTGGGATGCTAATTTTGGTTCGATTTATACCAAATTAGGCTCCTCTCTGAATTGGATTTTCAATTTACAGATCTTGTATTTGTGTCACAAACTCTGATCTTGTTTCTCCGAAATTGAGCTTGTTTCTAAAGTGGGTTTATAAGATAGAGTATTATTGAACTTAGACTTCTATGATCCATATCAATTTTTTTGAAGAATTTTCAGCGAAAATCACATAGAAAAACTAATGTCGACGCGTTTCAAACCATCCAGTGTGGTTCATCATCAGGACAAGTTGAAAGAGCGGATCTCATTTAGCACATTATATAGAGAGGGCAGAGAATCCATGACTCAACGGCTAAAAATAATAGCTAGATCCATGACTCAACGGCTAAAAATAACAGCTAGATCCATGACTCAACGGCTAAAAATAACAGCTAGAATCCATGACTCAACGGCTAAAAATAACAGCTAGTATCCATGACTCAACTCAAATAGCTTCGATGAGGAAAAATCCCATCTCCTTAATGTCTTTGTCGAGAATGGTTATAGCAGACACTTGGGACATAAGGCTTTCCTCAAAGCAGCGAAGAATTCGTTTACCAGGAAGGAGCCTAAAGAGCGAATTCCTGCTGTCCATCTTCCGTATGTTCAAGGGACCACGGATAAGATTGCGAGGGTTCTTAAGAAGCATAATATTCCCGCAACGTTTAGACCTCTTAACACCATTCGTAAATCCCTCAGATCTGTAAAGGATCCCATCGACCCCAAAGATATGAAAGGGGTTTATATTATTTCTTGTTCTTGTGGAACCCCCTATATTGGTGAGACTGGTCGCTCCATTAATCAAAGGATTAGTGAGCACGCGGCTGACCTAAAGCATATGAGAACTAAATCTTCCGCGTTAGCAGAACATGTAGAGAAAACCAATCATCATGTCTGCATCGAGGAGGCTAGTGTGATTGCTAGAGTGTCTCAATTCCATCACCAGAAATTTAGGGAAGCCCTTGAAATTGAAAAAAGGCCGATCAATCTAAATAGGGAGGATGGTTGGAAGATTAGTAGTTGCTGGATCCCAGCCCTCTCCTCCTAGTTGTCTGCCTTCTTTCTCTCCCTCAATTTTTGTTTTCTATTAAGTTGGTGTTTTCTATCTATTT
>APFE030939373.1:45001-59234 GCA_000404065.3 Pinus taeda | reverse complement strand
TAACAAAATCAATATTTAAAAAACATATTATTTTACTATTTCTTAATAACAAAATAAGAAGTAACATCTCTAATACACTTACTCTTTAACTTACAAAATAAATACCTTATCATAACCGTGTTATCCAAAATATAAAATAAAATGCATTGCTTTTAATTTTTAAATTATATATTATAATTCATTTTATGTATTTATTAATAGTATAACTTTAAACATCACAACCATAAAATCAATAAAATAATAAATGTGAAAAATCTAAAGTTGTTTTTCACCAGGAAAACTCAACTTCTTTACTATTATTCTCAAGACAAAAACCATATAATCAACAACTAATATAGTTAGATAAACAATGACATCAACAACCAAACTTTATCATTGCATGTCATCAATTTTATTATGAGAAATTTGAATATGAATAAAAAATCATTTCTTACATAGTAAATTGCTCTTTTTATCTGTGAATCATAACAAGCGAATTGTTATAACAAGGCCTTCTTTCACACTTTGACAATCAATTTTTATATGATGCTAAGGTCTGAACATATAATTGAAGGTGATGAAATATAGTGTACCCGTACACACAAAATCTTCACGTGAAATATTCCGTAAACTCATGGATCCGTTACATGGTCCACTAAGGCATTTAGAAATTTAACGAAGAGATTCTCGATAAAAGGCCAAAAGCAAAATCGTTTTCAACTTTTTCAACTTTTTAAGGGTATCTTTTGGCTATTATGATTTAATATATTTAGATTTTGTTTCAAAAATATAAAGAAGATATGATGATAATTATTTGTAAAGTTAAAAGTTTAAATTTAAGTTAAAGATAGTATATTCTTTTCAGCAAAACCTCTAAGAATAAGGTTCAGTGTTAATAAAAGGTGTATTTTTTTATTATAGGTAGCGATAACAATGATTATAAAGCGTATTGATTATGATTTATTTTTTTTAGGGTAATATTATGTGAGTTGAAATTGTCCTTTCATGTTAGCGTAAGATTTAAAACTCTTTTTAATTGGATAAGATTTTGTTTTTTCTTAAGAAAATCGGTAGGTTATTTATTTAAAATTCACAAGTATACGAGAAAAATGAAACTAAATCTTTTACTCAATATTAATATATTATATTTTATGTTATTATATTTTTAAATATAATAATAAGTGATTTTAGGTTTACAAATAGTGGACGATAATAATTATTTTTATATCAATTAATCAATAAATTATAATAAAATTTACTAATTCTCTTATATCCAATGAATACCAATTTGATAAGATCTATGGGTTTGCAATAAGGATTTGGTAGTTTCTCTTTACAGGATATGTTATATTGTAGACCTCTTTTTTGGCATGCAAGACATGCCACCATGACATATCTCGATGGTATGGGACTTAGTGGAGTTTCAACAATTATAGAAGGAGGTTTGTTTGGTTGATGGCTTGGGATTCTGCAAACATGATAGAAGAGAATAGCACTATCAATTTTCCATGGATGAATTGTGTGGCTCCCCTTCCATCACAAGCCAATGAAGTATTTGAGTTGCTTCCATGATGGGATCTTGTTAGTGGTTTCTCCTCGAGCTCTAGGTTTCAATTCTATTCTTTGTACATTTCCTATTTCTGGCTAATTTTGTTGTTTTTGTCAGTAATGGCTCCACGCTTAGGGTGCCATGTAAAGGCTCTAGTGTGCAAGACTAGAGCGGAGCTGCACCTAGGAATGCATCTAAAGTCTTTCAATGCTCTTGTCTGATTACCACCAAGTAGCACCTCCGCATTTTGTCTGAAGAGGTCAAGTAAGAACGAGCATGTTACTTAGAGGTGGAATTCATAGTTCAAAATCTGGTTTAGGATGCTAGCACCAGCAAAACTTAAGATACTAAATTTCACCGCACTTTGGAACTTTACTAGCATATGCAAATGTTTGTAGCTTGTGCCCTCCAAGCCCATGATGTAAACCATATGGATCTCCACCAATGTCTTAGCTTTTTGAAGAAGAAATCATCTCTTCTTGTTAGTCTATGTACCTAGTTAGTTAAGAAGCTTGAGAGTGTTCTCATCTCTAATACAATTGGTAGCTCAAAAAACAAGCCTATGAAAGTCTTCACCACCCCCTCTACATAATCTTTGTGTTCTATCTTTGTCTCTAGCTCTTGGGGTTCTAATTTTCTCTCTTTGACATTTTATATTAAAACTTATTCTAATTACTCTTTAAATTTGAAACAAAAACAACCTAATTTCCTATATAATAAATTAGTCATAAATTATCTATTTTAAACTCTACCTATATTACCTAGTATATTTACCCTTCTGGTCAGTTTCCTTTTCTTTTTCCTTTTTGATGAAAGTACAAATACTTGACTGGTTTACTTAACCACTTATAACTTTCTACCTCTTCAAAATTACATTATAACTACTTTGGCTTAACAATCATACCAAAAAGGGATATAAATAACAATCTAATAAATCACATGTACCTTTTACATTTTAATATAAACGCATTGAAAGTGTATAGACATGATGTTTATATGCTCATGTTAGGTTATATAATAAGTTAAAAACTTTTAGGGTTGGGGGGTTTTAAAAGAAAATTTAACGAATCTTTGCACTATTTCTATAAATTGATGGGAAAAGGACAAAATGCTTACCAAGCATGACTTGTGAACAACTCCAAAATAAAGCATTACTTCAAGCTTTAAACAAAAGGTATACTATATTGTTTTTTAATGTCCCATTTTCCATAAAAGCTTGAATTCTTGTCCTATCATGTAAGACTGTCCAAATCTACAAATAAGTAGCAAATGCTACACCATATTGATACTCCAACTTGACTTCACGGGCCCACTTTAAATGAATGTGAGGATGATGTTATAATTTCATATTATAAAAACAAAATTATAGATATAAACATTTATATATATTTATGAGATAAAAATATTTATTTAAAATTTTATATGTTTATTTAATGGTTGAGAATTGGTATGTTTTTAAGAGATTACACATTTAAATTTAAAGAAGTAAAGTATGTATATTTTTTTACATCTCGGTTTTTGATCTTACAAATAAGAGTTTTATACATCAATTTGATATCTATTTTAATTGTGATCTTAAATTTAAATTTATAACTTGAAATAAACCTATAAATTAATCCAAATAAAATAGAGTATATATGTCTCCATAAACCTGAATAATCAAAATTATTACATTAAATCAATCAATCACAAAAAAATACCATAAAATCAATTTACTAAATAACTTAACCCAATTTTAAATTCATTAAAAAAAAAAAAAAAAAAAAAAAAAATTAATATAAAAAATTTACCCTATTCATTTCATGTATTTACCCTCAATATTAATAACACATAGTGCATCCCAATCTTAAAAAGATTTCAATATATAACTTCATACAAATCTTAAAACATTATGATATAATTTATGGTTTTCTTTATTTTAGATGTACAAGATTGGGATAGGAGAATATTATTTTATTGTTTCAAAAAATCTTTCTTACAGTGCAAGTAACAGTGGATTTATTTATTATTCTTCCCTTTGAAATATGACTTAAAAAAAATATTATAAAGTTAATTATAAAACTGAGGTGTGAACTTAGGTTTGAAAGAACAATTATAATCATATTTAATTTCAACCCCTATATATATAAAGTTGAGTAAAGGGTCTAATCATAAATGTGAAAGACATGAATAATATACATATGCTTTAACAAATTGAAGAAAAGGAACCATATATAAAAGGCCGAAAACAAAATGTGTTTTCACTTTAAAATAATCTATATTGTGTTGCCATTCTTTATTAATTTAATGGTCTGGAATCGCAGTCTAGTTCTAGACTTTTGAGAGAAAGTGGATACTTAAATTGGTATATTTGAGAGCCTTTCAGGGGAGGCGGGTTTCTATTTACAGTAATTCCAACTAATCAAATAATTATATATTATACATGTTTGATTTTAACGTTTCTGTTTTAATAAATATTATTTCTAAGTTTGTTAAATTATAAAGTTTTTGTTTTAATAAAATATTATTTTTTTAGTTTATTAAATTATAGTATATTGAAAATGATGGTCATTATTAATTATAAAATTTTAATAAAAAATAATTATTTAATTATATTATATTATTCTAAAGATAAATAAAGGGTTGGTAGACTATAAATAATTTGAAAATATTTTTATATATAATTTATTATAAAATTGATAAGATTTTTTTTAATTAATAAAAAAAATAATTTTAATTTTCCAACTATTAAAAAAGTAATAAGTTATTTATAACAACTTATTTTTTATTTAATTTTAATTTCATTATAACATTTTTAGTTTATCTTTAAAGTATTTATCACAATATTAGTAAGTTAGTGTTAATATATTGATTAACATTCTCTTTTTATTATTTTCAATAACTAAAACAACATCATTAGTATATTTGTATATTATTAATAGTGTTAATATATTGATTAACATTCTCTTTTTATTATTTTCAATAACTAAAACAACATTATTAGTATATTTGTTTTTTAGGCATGAGTGAACTTTACTAATATTTGGAATTATTGTAAGAAGCTTCTTTTTTTTCATCTTAGTCAATTTATACTTTTAAAACCAATTCTTTGTCATAACCTTATTCTCCATAAGTGGAAGCCAATTTCTAAAAGAATAGTAAGGTGTTGGATATTGTTTTTAAATTTTAATTTTGTAATATAATTAATTTGAGATTTATCTTAATTTTCACTTTTCATAAAAATAATATAACCTAGTTTGTCTATTGGTGTTAGTATAATTGGCAAAAAGTACGTTGACAAGCTCTTGTCATCCAAGTGATGAGAAAGATCAATCTCCTAATCCAAGTAACCCGAAATTCAATCCCCCAAACTTATATATATAATATTCCAAAACCATATTGAAATAATGAAATAATAAATATGATTTTTTTTAATTAGAAAAACAACTTCTTTAATATTATTCTTATAGGAAAATAACGTTTCTTCTTTTAAATACTATGCTTTTATTTAAGAATTTTTTCTAAATTATTATTGACTTTAAACAAATAATAAGTCTAAACTGCCCCAAGGGTTAGCCCAACTGGTCAAGTCGTGCCAAAACGGGAGGTCACAGGGTCGATTCTACCTGAAGCCCTTGGGGTCAGGTGTGTGATGGCCGAGGGGTTTGATCCTAGAGATCAGCCTTAGAATTTACGTGGATGTAGCCTGCACCCTGTGATGGCCGAGGGGTTTGATCCTAGAGACCAACCTTAGAAGGTTTAATCCTAGAGATCAGCCTTGAATTTACGTGGATGTAGCCTGCACCCCCTCACCACGGATGTGGCTGAGGGGTTTGATCCTAGAGACTAGCCTTAGAAGGTTTAATCCTAGAGATCAGCCTTAGAATTTACATGGACGTAGCCTACACCCCTCACCACGGATGTGGCTGAGGGGTTTGATCCTAGAGATTAGCCTTAGAATTTACGTGGACGTAGCCTGCACCCCCTGACCACGGATGTGGCTGAGGGGTTTGATCCTAGAGATCAACCTTAGAATTTACGTGGATGTAGCCTGCACCCCCTGACCACGAATGTGGCCGAGGGGTTTGATCCTAGAGATCAGCCTTAGAATCTACGTGGACGTAGCCTGCACCCCTAACCACGGATGTTCGTGAACCACCGAAAAAAGAAAAAAAAAAAAGAAAGAAAAAAAAGAAAAGAAAAAAGAAAAGAAAAAAAAGGAAAAAAGAAAAAAGAAAAGAAAAAAAAGAAAAAGAAAAGAAAAAAAAGTCTAAAGTTAATAATCATTCAATAAAATAATATTTTCTTTTTCAAATACAACATTTCTATTTTATAATTTTCTTAGAAATTGTTATTAAGAAACTTTAAATAAATATTATATCTCCATAATAATTATTGTTATGTTATTAATATCATCACTAAATAATCTAAAATTTAAAAAATAACATTATTTTTCAATTTTTTTTTTTTAATTTACAAATAGTGCCAAATAATGACTGGTCCTCATTACAATGATGCTGACTCATGTTAATTTAATTTATGTCCTAACCCCTCGTTACTTTTGACGTTAATAATCTTTATCAATACAACTCTCAATTCAAAAACACTCTTTATACTTTTTGTATTCCCCAAAAATTATCAAATTACTAAAGTTGATATAACCACATAAGTCAAATTTTAAAACGATTTTATAAAAATCTAAAAAACCATTTTCAAATTTTCTTACCGAGTAACCTCATAGTTTCCTAATAATTTAAAATGCACACACTTGCCGTTCGCAGAAGTTACCTAACCGACAAAGCGACGGAAAACGACAAAATACTCACCAAACATGACACCCAAACAACTACACAAGCTTTGAAAAAGGGCATCACTCTAATGTTTTGTCAATCCAATCAAATCTTATCCTATCTTTTAAGGATGTCCATTTCTTTAAATCAAGAATCATAATAAACGGGTTGACTCGTGATGACTTTTAAAAAAAGAAAAATTAAAAGTTTTTCTTGTACATTGAACCCAAGCACGTTTGTCACACCTCCTTATTATTCGTACGCGGAAATGAAATTCCAACTTCATGGAGGACCCCACACTCCCAATAAATGCCAAAGTATGAGTGTTAACTTTATAATATAATCATATTCCACCAAATTAAATAAATTGTTATGTCCATGCTTTCCATATTCTGCTCGCTTTTAGCTGTCTTTTAGTCATCATGGAAAATGAAAGCTATAAAAGCTTTTTCTAAGGTAAACATATATATAATATATATACACCCATTAGGACCATTAGAATATATACACACATTATGACCATTAGACAACACGTTGGTTTTACTCATTAAATAATAATAACACCAAAAGTAAGATTTTTTTTCCTATAGTTATTATTGTTTTTTTGTTTTTTACAAATTAATATTGCAAATCAATGTCTTAACTTAAATCCAAAGCATGTTATCTTTAGGGAATCATAAAAGCAAAGACCACCAAGGGGAAGGAATGCGTAGAGAGAAATTTGAAGACTTTTTGACAGCAAGTTGATTTGATGGACATCCTAAGTAAAGGAATTTAAATTTCAGTATTATTTCCAAAGTATATTTTTTAATAAAGTTTATACACATACCAATAGGGTTTAAGCATCAAGGCACCTTCTTATTATTACATGTGAAGGTTGATTACAGAAATGATGAAATTGCTCAGAAACTTTTAAAAGTGACACTATAGATGATAGTCCCCTCATGTCAATTATTAGAGAGGACCCGATGCATAGAATCATGGGTTTAACCATATAGGGAATTATGTTCCTGGATTCACTTTGTAATCGTTACAAACTTTTATTGTGTAAATTAAAATATTGGAAATTGATTTTTTTTTTAATAATTAGTGGAATTTTTTTAAGTTTAAAGATAAAATTAAATTCAGAAAAATTTATTATTATTAAATTAAAACAAAGAATTTTCATTAATTTAAATATAATATTTTAATAATATAATTTAATGAAAATTCTTTGATGTTATATTCTGAGAGATTTTAAATCGAAGAATTTTCATTGAAATTAATATTATTAAATATTATAATTATTAATTATATATATATATATATATATAATATATATATATATATAATATATATATATATTATATATATATTATATATATTATATATATTTTGATGTTATATTTTTGAGATATTTTATGATGATGATATTAACATTTATTAAGATGAATATAGTTTATTTTTTAAAAAATAGTGATTAATTGAAATAATTTAATATTTTATTTTTGTGATAAAAGATAAGGGAAAGAAGAGGTCACTGTAGTTTTGCTGACTTAACAAGTCAAGAAGGTTGGCAGTGTGGCAAATGTTTTGAAAATGGGAACAATCTAAGATTATTGTAGTTTTGTTGACTTAAAAAGTCAAGAAGGTTGGTAGTGTGGCAAATGTTTTGAAAATAGCAACGGATTCCAGTAAGGGTGCAATCCAAGAGAAAGTGTTTTTCATCTTAGACTCTCTTAGTATCTTAGAGGAGGCAAATTCTTTTGACCCAAGGTGTTTTGGGAGTAAACCAACACCTAATTTTAGTTCAAAGCTCATGGGAATTAGTTCTTATCTTAGCAAGAGCAGGGTTGATCACCTCCTTGTAATAACTTAAATTCCTTTTCCCCTCTCGGTCCTTATCACTCAACTTATCCTTAAATTTGAAAATAATGGTATTTTTAATACTATCATTGAGTATATGGCCTCTTGTGTCTTGGCTAGAAGAGTGGGCGACCCCCTAGCTGACGTCTCGACTCTTGTTGAGGCATAAGTTAATTGCTATTGTGTGTGGCTTGGAGGCTGTTTCACCTAGCCTAGGTTTATAGTGGTAGCAAGTTGGATTCGATCAAGGACCTTCAGGATAACTCTCACCAGTTACCAATTATCCTAAATTAAAATAAAAAATACTATCTTTATTCTGCAAGAGATCTCCTCCTTTATCTCTTAAAGATCAAACCAAAACTTAACATCTTTTAATATAAAAAAAAAATAATATTTTTTTTTTCACTTTATTTATATATTTTTAACAATTATATGCAACAAATACAATCTTAATACAAACACCTTTTATTCTAAAAATGTTAAAACATTTTTCCTAAATTTAATTTTTATATTTTTCAATAAGGAAAAATGTTATATTGGATTTAATCAAAACCATATATATAATAGCATTATATGTATTACAAAATAAAGAAAAATGTTATATTGGATTTAATCAAAGCCACATATATAATAACATTATATGTATTATGAAATATACAATAATAGCAACTTTTATAATTATATTTTATATGTGATATTGATATTTTATACCATATTTATAAGGTTTACTCCTACATCGTGTGAGAATTAAGGAGTTTCTTTTATAATATTTTATTTTTCAATAGATTTTATTATTATTATTATTTTATAGCTTTTTAGTAATTTTTATAATAAAATTGAGGTTTATGGTAAAAAAAAATGCTCAGTTTAAAGAGTTAAAACATGGTTTGATCTTTAAATAAAAAAAAAAAAAAAATTTAACATTCAAGTAATTCATCATAATATACACTATTTTAACATTTTGCTTGAATGCATTAATTATGTAATTTAAAATATATCTACAAATAACTAACAAACACTAAATATGTTAATCACAAAATTAAATAACATTATATTATATTATTATTATTTTCAAATAACATCTAATTATTAATTATATTATATTTATTTAATTATAATATACTTGCCATCACGTTATAATCAGTTAGGTCACTTTATAATGAATTAATTATTGTAATAAAATTAGCTCAAACAAATTTAATTTTCAAAATATATTATTAATTTTTTAATAAAAATATTTAAAAAAAATCAAATAATAAAAATTATAATAAATCCAAAATGAAAATGGTAAAACAATATTTCTAAAAATTTTATCCAATTTTACTGCATCTATGTTCCAAAAAAGCATCGAAATGATACATCACAACTCTACTTTTGTAACGCCAATTTGTAACTATGGAAAGGAAATTCAATCGTTAAATTTTGTATGGTTATGCTCCCTGCATCATAAAAGGTGCATAAAAACACACTAACAGATACACAATTTATATATATCCACATCATAAAAGGTGCATAACAACACACTAACAGATACACAATTTATATATATCCACATCATAAAAGTTGCATAAAACACAGTAACAGATACACAATTTATATATATCCACATCATAAAAGGTGCATAAAAAACACTGTAACAGATACACATTGTATATATCCACTTCCAAATATCGGTAGTGGGAAATTGGGTTTACCTAATAAGTTGGAGCGGGAGTCGGGAGGGCTTTGAAAAAGGCAAAAAGCTGACACAGACGTTGTGCTGTACGTCAGATGACGATCAGGATTAGCGTCATCAATCAGAAGGCGCTTCGCTTTTTCTATTCTTTTTGTAAGGAAGAAGTTCCTTGCATTTTGGGCCTCCCTTTCCCTCTTCTCTTCTTTTCTGCACGTCCTCGCCCTTACCAAACGCGTTCATCTCTACCTGTCCCCATTCGCCTTAAAATTCGAGTTTCTCAAGTTTAAACCACTTGTATTCCGTTTCCCCATCTCCCCAAAAAGCTGTAAAACGGTATATATAGAGCGCTCTCCAGTCTAACATCTTGGATTGATTGTTTTCTGTTAGAAATTCCCATCATCCCTCTGTGTCTTCCTCCTTTTGAATCCAGAGACTGTTTTTATGGTGGCTGTAAATGCTGAAATAATGCCCAAATTCGAAGGGAAGTCTGCGAAATCCCTGGATTCAACATTCAAGCTGTTCGGCAGAACGATTGCTGTGAAAAATCCCTGTGATAGCAGCAGCAATGGTATTCATGTCGATGGGATTCCAGCTGAAGCAGTGAATTCAGCAGTCCCCAAGGCTTCTGAAACGCATCATCATGATGAGAAACAGAAGCAGAATGAGGATTCAGAGAAGGTGGGTAAAAAGCCCACAAAGCTTGTGCCCTGCCCTCGCTGCGAGAGCATGGATACCAAATTTTGCTATTTCAATAACTATAATGTCAACCAGCCTCGGCATTATTGCAGGAGATGCCAGAGATACTGGACTGCTGGTGGGTCTCTGAGGAATGTGCCGGTTGGGGCTGGTAGAAGGAAAAACAAGCCCTGCTTCGGAATTAATCACAGGCAGATCATGGATGACACTGAAACTGGTTGGAATGATGTGCAGGGCCAGGCTTCTCGTGGGAATTCTGATAAATTGGTCAAGGTTGAGCCATTTTATCCTGAATTCGAGAAATTTAGAGAGGGCTTGAATGAAGCGGCAACGCCGAAAGAAGGTAACTCTAAACCCCAATCCATAATCCAATCCCAATTTGACGATTATTCACATCCTAGTACAGTGAATTTGGCTAGAGAAAAAGTGGGTAAGGAGGTCTTGTTTGGTTCTGGGAATCAAGTGGGTGCCATGGGATGGCCTGGGAATTCTACCCATTTGGCCAAAGAGCCTGAGAATTCTACGCATGTGGCCAACGAGCCTGGGAATTTTACCCATATGGCTAAAGAGCTAGAAAGTGTTCAGAAACCCAGCTGTTCAAGTGAGAAAACCCAGACAAGTGCCACCAAGGCAGATTCGGCTGAGCCCGTGGATGACCTGACCTCTGATTCAAATCTCAAATCAGAACCCAAAAATATGAGTCCAGACGGGTCTTCTTCGTCTTCTTCTTCTATGAATTATACAGGGAGTCCTTGGCCTGTGTATTACAATGGATGCTGGGGAAGCTTTCCTCCAGGTGTCGAGGGCTCTGAGAAAAATAGGGTGCCCTGGTACACACCAAGTACAGGATTTTTGCCAACAGGTTTGAACTGGCCTGTGCCTTCTGGAGTAATGTGGGGCTTGCCTTGGATGGCAGGGAATGATAATTCTGAATCAAAAACATTAGGCAAGCACCAGAGGGAGGAAACACCACAGGCAGTACCTGAAAACAAGAATAGATCTCTTTGGGCGCCTAAAACTTTGAGGATGGATGACCCTGAAGAGGCTGCAAGAAGTTCGTTTTTGACAAACTTGGGGTTGGAAAATAAGAAGGAAGGATCCATCAAGTCTGGGGAAATTCTCAAAGGATTTCAATTGAAGATGGACAACAAAGATGACAAAAGGACGACTTCTGTGCAGGTTTTGTGTGCAAATCCTGCAGCACTGTCAATATCGTCTTCTTTTCTTGAAAGCAGTTGATGTATGCTTAAACTGCTTTCCAATATGATTTGGATATGTTGTTCGTAGATGGGAAAACGTTGTTCAACGCATTTAAGATCATACGATACTTTGTTCCTGAGACTGCCTAGTTAGATCACTGCATCTACAGCTTTGTTGCATTCTGCTTACCTTCTCCAAATGACCTCCCCTGCTCAGACTAGTTTATGTTTGTTAGGTTATCTTTCACAGTTGTTCTTTGCAGGTCATCTATTTCAAAAGGGTTGCTAAGTTATGGAGGAATAACTCCATATGCAGATGGTTCTGATGTATATCTATCTCATTCTTTGGATTCTCAATGTTAGGATGCAGCAATGCTTGAAGTCACTGGAACACTTGAAAATCATGCTTTGTTAATCAATCATTTCTCCTCCAAAAATGAGGACAATGGATGATAACAGAGGAGATTCTGATCCCTCTGATTTATATTTTTGCTGGCAGTATGGATTTCCCCAAGGCTTTTTTTAAGATAGAACTCAGTTTTAACAAAAGTGGCATGTTGCCATTGGTTTGTACATATAATTCAGAGTGGAACATTACAACCTGAGTTTTCAATTCTTTGTGTCACTGTGTATGTTTCTACACTTAATATTTCATATGCAATGCAAGCCTTGGAGAAGGAACATACTTCCTTCTAATCATTTGAAGTCCAGTATCTGATAGATCTTGATGACAATGTTTTTATCCATACAGTTGTGTCTACTAAGAAACAGGCAAAGCATGACATCGTCACTAATTACTGTGAAATGGGAACTATCTCAATTAAGAAGTAAACTAATATGCAACTTTTCAGAATTCTTCATGCAACACACTAAAACAAGCAAGGACATCTATGGAAACATGATTGTTTGAATGCTTTTTTATGTTTCGAAAGACATGTATAAGCCAGATTTGTAACTAATATGCAACTTTTTAGAATTCTTCATGTAACACACCAAAACAAGCAACTAATATGCAACTTTTCAGAATTCTTCATCTAACACACCAAAACAAGCAAGGAATGTATGGAAACAGAATTGTTTGAATGCTTTTTTATGTTTCTAAGGACATGTATAAGCCAGATTTGTTTGAATGTTCTTAATAACATGCAAATACATATTTGTTTCATCGCAAGGATTTTGTGACCAGTCATTCAGTGTACAAGGCCTGGCCCTTTACCAGGTAAAGACTCTCTTGTAATCATTTTTACAAGATTCACTGAGTCTTCAGATTACTCAGCAAAGTTTGCTTGCCTAGATTCTTAGTGAGCCAAGTTTACTGGGGTAACAAATACTTGATCAATCTTGGTCAAGGTCATTATGAAATCAGTGGTTTGTCGAGACTTGTGGAGTTTATCAGGCCTATGCAGTTGATGTTACATAAATCCTCTCATTGTTCGCTGATTTTCGTTATGTAATTTTTTCACCGACAGAAAGCTTCAGACAAAGGCATTACATGTATTGGATGGACAGAAAAGCTTCAGACAAAGGCATTACATGCATTGGATGGATAGAAAAGCTTCAGACAAAGGCATTACATGCATTGGATGGACTATTTGAAATGGAAAATCCTCGAGTGGCTGAATTTTTTGGCACATTCTAGAGATTTGTAAAGTAATTTTGAAGACTTTCATTTGTCAAATTTTATGCAGAGTTATTTCCACAGTAGATCTCTGCTCCAATTGATTCTCTTAGCCATCATCTGTTCACCAAGTCATGTCAGAGTCCTTGTGGATAGTGGTGTGACTTTGTATGTAGCATGAAAAGGAAAATTCTCATCCCCATATGGGGCTTCAATCCTTTTTCTCTGACATGGAAATTATGTTCCCCAAGTGCTCTTTTACTTTATGTCAATCAAATATTTTCGTCTATACCTTTTTGCAGGAGGGTCCACACAATCTCTCTTTTGTCCATGATTTAAACTTTTTCCTCTCCACTGTTGATAAGTACATGGCCAAGAGTATTTTCCATATTTAGTTTGCCTCCAATTTATTTTGTGAAGTCGCTTCCATATTTTACCCATCTTATTGGGTAAAACCAGGTCATCTTCTTTGAGCACGAGGGAGTTAAAATTTTTCTTTTAATTATACTCCTCGTAACTGAGTTTTGAAGAATCTTCAGAGGTATATTTCGAAGTTTGTTTACGTTTGTAAATATTTTTACTAAGTCAAAGTTGGTTTGTTGGTTTAAATAAGGTGGTCTTTTGCTAAAGCTAGAATTGAAAATACATGATAACTTCTCTTGGTTACTTCAAAGTGATGAGAATATCAGGAATTTAAAAAAAAATCGTTTGATGTTCATGTAACTCCAATTTTTTTTTGAGTTTTTCAACGTTGTAATTTCATACCCACCTTCCCTTTTGAATGTGAGGTTGCTGAATTTAAAAACAAATTGTTTGATGTTCATGTAAATCCATTTTTTTTTGGTTTTCAATGTTGTAATTTCATATCCACTTTTTAATTTTTTTTTAATTTTTTTTTAAGTT